>RJWM01004266.1:0-103469 GCA_004363535.1 Dasyprocta punctata | reverse complement strand
TTTTTTTTTTTTTTTTTTTTTTTTTGTATCATGGAATATACTGACTCAGTTGATCTGGGAGATTTGCGTTGTGTTTAATTTAACTCTCTACTATCCAGGCTCTTTTGGCTGCTTCATTTTCCTTGTAGACCACATGACACTGACCATCAGACAGGCCATGATGTGAGGCCGGGTGAGTCAAAGTTAAGGTGAAAAGCTGGGTCTCATCTCTTGTTTCTTGGATACTGTTACCATTTGGTCACTCTACTCCTTTCAGATACACTTACCTAGAACTTCTCAGAGTCTTATGTGTACCCTCCTGGGCTCTGAATTCCTGGCTTCAGGTTGGTCTGTATGTCTTCTGCTTCTCCCAGCCCCAATTTGTTTTCTAGGACTGTTCAGAGCCACCAGAGCTCTGCACCCGCTACAGGTACAGAGTCTCAACCCCCAGATAACTCATTTTCCAACTTTCCTCTCACTCCACCTGCTCTGGAGCCAGCTGCTCTACAGCCAGGCCTCTTCTCTCAGAAGCTGAAAGGGTTCTCAAGGAACTTAGAAGTCTAGAAGGGAAAGGTTTCACAAAATAGACCTCTCATAGAAAAGTTTGAGAATCCTTGGAAAGAAATCTCTGGGACTGAGTGCCAATTTCATTTAGAGAAACTACTCAGTTGCTGGTTATCTCCATAGGTACTTGGGGGGGAAATTTCAAAATATTATTTTCCCCCATAATAAAAGAATTCAAGAGCTAGGGATTTTCAAAGTTAACTAATCCAGTATTCTTGTTTTACAGACTGACAGACTGAGGTTTAGGGAGAAAAACTGGGTTGTCTAATGAGTTCTGGTAACAAGGCAGGACAAGTTAGGTTTTAACTCGGGTTGAGGGAAAAGAAGAAAGAACAGAAAGACGCTGTATTCTCTCCTGCTGCAGAAGAGTTTGCCAAGATGCCTGTGCTGAGGACACAGCAGCGTACCCTAGGACTCCTGACACATCCTGGATCCAGGAGGCCCTCAGTGACCTTGTTAAAATATCAGCTTTTAAAAGACTCAGCCAACTCCTTCAATTTACTCTTGCTTCCTAGAGTAGGTTGCTAGATGATACCATGGTGACGTAAAGAGGAAAGAACTCTGGGGTCAAGGAGAATGACTTCAAATCTTGCCTCCATTATGTGGTGTCTGTGAGACTTGACCAAATCAATAAAAACTTCTGTGTCTTTCTTTAAAGTTATTGGGATCTGCCTATGGTTTAATGTGGTTTGTTGCTCAAACTTTCATGTGTTGGAAGCTCAGTCCCCAGTGTGGTAGTGGTGGAACCATTAAGAGGTGGCTCCTAGTAGAAGAGAGCTAACCGGGAATGCGTTTTGGAAAGGGGTTCATATTGGTCTCCTGGAGAGCTTTTGTAAGAGTGAGTTCTCACAAAAATGGAAAGACCAGCCCTACTTTGATCTCTGATTTACTGTCTCACCTTATTACCCCTTCTATAAACATTCCTGCCATCATGATACCATCTGCCAAGAAGGCATCTGAGATTGAACAGATGAAGTTATCCACACTTGGACTTTAAGCAGTTCAAACTATAAGTTAAATAAATCCCTTTCCTTAAGTATTTACCAGCCTCAAGTATTTTGTTACAATGAAAAATGAATTAATACAAATCATCACTTAGTATTTTCTTGGTATGAAGGAGCTTAGATAAATTTTCAGTTTCAAAAACAATGGCAATTATAAAATTGGCAAGAAATGCTTTGATGAGAGATGATGATTTATTCATAGAAAAATGGATCTATTTAGTGTGTCTCCAGTGGAAACAAAACTTTAGGGCTGGAAGAGTCTCGAAAGTGAGCCTTTGATTTATCCATGCCATGCTCTCCCCTTATTAAATCCTTTAGGTACAATCACAGCTTTCTTCTTCTGGAAATGCACAGTGTATACTCCAGAAGGCAGCCCAATTGTTTGAAAGGCCTTCTCAAAATTGGGTTCAAAATACTATATTGCTGTTTTCTTTGGGCAAATGACTTCTACAGCTTCCTTCTTATCTGTCCTACCAGGTTCTTAAATGAATAAGATGAGAAGAGAGATCTGAAAGTAACTTGAAAATGGAAAGTTGACCCACTTCAAGATATTAGATTGAGATAATACATATACTAAATGTAGCTTTTATCTCATTTTATACAGTTATCTAACTTGCAGAAAATGAAACTATCAATGCTATATTTTGATTTCAACTATTACTAGTCTGGAGCAGTTGCAATAATTTATATTGGATAATCTTAGAGTGGATGAAATCATAGTTGGTTTGTATTATTTGTCTACACTGTGTAACAAAACACCACACATTTAGTGGCTTAAAAACACCTGTTTGTTACGTTGTGTAGATCAGAAGTCCAGGAGAATTCACTGCTTAGGGTCTAACGAGGTCAAAATCAAGATGTCGGCTGGACTGGACTCTTATTTGGAGACGCTGGGAAAGAATTTGCTTGCAAGTTCATTCAGGTTCTTGGTAAAATACTTTTCCTACCAGTTAGTTAAGCTGAAGTCCCTGTTAGTTGTTGTGAGCCAGGGAGAGCTCACCTCCTAGAGTCCATTATACTTTCCTTGCAATGTGGCCCTTCACCTTCAAAGCAAGCAGTAGCATGCAAAATTCTTCTCATGCTTCAGATCATTCTGACTTCCCCTTTTGCTTTGAGTCAGGAGAAAGTTCTACTTTTAAAAGCTAACATGGTTATATTAGGCCTACTAGAATAATTTCCTTTTTGCTATATGTTATAGTTCAGATCTTTTTTAAAATTATTTTTTATTTTAAAGAGAATAAAGCAAAACAGAACAAAACAGAACAAAGCAGATCAGAACAATGCAAGCAACATAGGGTTTCAAAACAAGACAACAGGAAATCAACAGTGGCTACCATAATGTCTCTTGTTTTCTTCAAAATAGTTGTCCATATCTACACACACAATGAATTCAAACAAAACAAAATAGTATAAAACTGATCAAAGCAAAAGAATGAAAGCATTACAGGCCTTCAAAACCAGGCAACAGGAAAATCAGCAATGGCTACCATAATGTCTCTTGTTCTCTTCAAAATTGCTGTCCATACTTTCACACATATTGAAATCAAATAATACAAAACAGACTAAATCCAATCAAAACAAAGAATAAAAGCATTACTGGACTTCAAAACAAGATGACAGGAAATCAACAATGGCTACCATAATGTCTTGTTTTCTTCAAAGTAGTTGTTCATACCACATAATAAAATCAACTCTTGTAAACTCTTTAGGAGAAGTTATAGGCATGTATAAACCTATATGTGTGCATCTATCCTTTCTGTATTGGAAAAAAAACAAAATAAAATACAAGAAAAACAAGAAACAAAAGAGACTACCAAGTAACAATAACAAAGAGCCCAAAACATTAACAATATAGGCTTTCAAAACAAGGTGGTGGGAACATAACTAAGTTTGTTATCTTGCATAGTTATCCTAAAAAGGGTTACTCAGATTACCAGATATAAACCTGAAAAATTGATCTAATCCTATGAATGTTAACTGTTTTGTTCCAAAAACTAATAGAATTAATAGTACAATCATCTTAGCTATCTTGTGTGTATGTACAAATTTATATCTTTTTTCTTTTCCCTTCCTTCTTTTCTCCTTTTCTCTGAGTTACTTTTTCCCCTTTGAGCAGTTTCTTACCCTTTCACAATATTTATTGAAGATTTTGTATCTTATTTACTCTTTTATTTTCTTACACTAGGGAGATAATACATAAATACACACATGAGTTTAATTTATTTATGGTTCAGATCTTAAACGTCTCCCAAAGGCCTATGTGCTTAAAATGTGGTCCCCAATCTATGGTGCTATTGGGAAGTGGTAGAACCTTTAAGGAATGGGTCGAGTGGGAGAAAGTTAGGTCACTGGGACTGTATATTATTATACCAGTCTCTTTTTATCTTTGCCTCCTGACTACCATTACCATGCACTCCTGCCATGATGTATTGTGCTGACACAGGCCCAAAGCAACAGGACCAAGTGAACATAAACTAAAACCTCTGAAACCATGAAACAAAATAAATCTTTTTTCCATGAATTTGATTTTCTTAGGTATTTTGTCACAGCAATGAAAAGTACACATGCCATACAATAAAACACAACCATGGAAACGGTACCATCATGGTCATTTTAATCCACACTCACAGAAGAGATTTTACAAGACTGAGAATAATCAGGAGTCAGTCTTAGTATTCCGCTGATTACCTGGTTCAAACTGGAGAAAGAATGTGATGCAAAAATATCTACCTTGATGAGATCTCCAGTGGCACGCCAGGACTCTGCTGTCCTCTGATGCTTGATATCTCTATGATAACTTGAATTGAGAAATAGTTGACTAGATAGAAGATAGGCCAACTTTCTGAATAATTTTGACCATTAAAATAATAGGCAAGGCCAAGAGCAACCAAATTTAAGAGAGACAAATGCAAAGTAATCTTGTAAGCAATGGCATACACAAAGAAGGGGGAGATACGGTTAGGTGGAAGCTGACAGGAAAAAGACCCAGAGATTTTAACAGTTTCCAAACTTGACCAAAGAATTAACATTAATAGAAGAAAAATGTCCTGAGTATCAAGGCTGAACAAATCTGCTTACTTAATAATATTGTAATATTTGACTGTTTAAAAAGTCTTTGTCCTTAATGTAAATGCCCTCAATTCTAGGATCTATTCTACATATTGTTTGGTTTTAAGATCTTTCATCATTCAGTACTTATATTTCTCTTTGTATACACTAGATTGTCTCTGTCTCAAAGTGTGATGGGAAGAACCAAAATGATCCAAATTTTCCATATATGATCTTTATAGCAAAAATAACAGTATTTCTAGAAATTCAACTTGAGCAGTTATAGTTACGCTTTGTTATTTCTAGATCTCAAACAGGATTAGAAATTTAAGAACTGACTTAGAAAAATCAAGAAAATCAAGAGCAAAATTCCAAGAATTTGTATGACAGGGCAGTAAATAGCCAGGATAGAAGCTAAATATACAAAAACAAATCTGTCCTTATACACAAGTGAATAAAAACTAAATATATAATTAAGCCAGACAAATATTTCTTAGCTACACCATCAATAGCATAGAACCATAAAATAAAACTTGATAAATTAGACCTTATCAAAATTTAAAACTTTTTCATGTCAAAAGTTATCATTAAAGAAATGAAAAGAAGAATGCTAGACTAGAGCACAATATTTGCAAACATGTAATATATCCAGAGTATGCAAAAAACTCTTAGAGTCCAATAATAAGTAGATAAACCATCAAACAACAGGTAAGAGTGGCTATTACACCAAAGAAGAGATATGAATGGCTAGCAAGCAAATGAGAAATTGCTCAACACCATTTGTTATTAGGGAAATGCCAAATGAAACTTAGGTGAGATGCGTCGTGCCCTCCACAGTGGCTATGATAAGTAAGACTAACGATAACAAGTGTTGTCAAGGACACAAAGAAATGGGAGCCTTCAAGTATTGTGAATGTAATAGGATGCAGCCACTTTGGAAAACGGTTTGGCAGTTTCTCAAAAAGTTAAACATAAAAAAATGTTAAAAATAGAAGTACGTGATACCCAACAATTCCCATTCAAGAGAAACAAAAGCATACCCACACAAAAACTTGCACAAAAATGTTCATAGCTATATTGTTTAGAATGGCCCCATCTGCAAATAATCAAACTGTGCACAAGTGTGCATTGACAGACAGTGTGCCATGTTCCTGAGTGCTCAAGCTCACCCTGTGTTTAGGCCCCAGAGTTGGTTATGGTGCAGCAAAGCAGACATATTGTGCAGGTATGTGAGATGATTCCCTTTTTGTTTATGTTGGTTTGGGCTGGGCTTCTAACACTTGTAAGGTATAGTTAAAAATGTTTTAACTAAAATGTTTTAATTCATTTTGCTCAACAATCAAAATTTCTCAAAGAATCTAAAAAGGTTAAAGGAAAAGGGAAATAAACTAAAAGACAGTAAGATAGAGATGCATATTAAGCTTATCTCGAAAGGAATAGGGACTCTCTAAGCATTAAAAAACAGGAAAATGAGTAATCATAGTAAGAATTCACTTACTAATAGCCAATCCAGCAGTCAGTGAACACATAATTTTGACGTCTGTGAGTGATTAAGGACAACCACACCCAAATGAGACCCGACTTTAGCACAATTAATAAACTCTTGGGTAGTAACAATTATACTGTTTAAAGTGTCGTAAGGTCAATGTTCATAAACTACCAGAAAGAGCAGGAAAAATATTATGTTTCAAGAAAAATTTGTAAACATGTATCATCTAAGGATCTTGCTTTTTAGAATCTATCCCGGGGAAATAATACTGAATTTGGTCAAAATTTACACATAAGTTCCTGCAGCTTTATTTTTAACAATAAAAGCTTAGACATAACAAATACCCCATGAAATAGTCATTACATGACTCTACGGAACACTTGTAAATCGACTGTAATTCAGCTACTGAAGTGTTTTAGGAGACTATTTTGATCACACACACTATACAGTGTTAAGTAAAACACTATGGTTTTTTCATACAGCATATGATCTCACTTTCATGGTTCAAAACCTATATGTAGAAAGCAACAGACTACATTTAATAATTTTCACTGAATGACTTTTTTCTTTCTATAGATAACTAAATTTTCCAAATTTCTCCAACAAAAATATCAGAAAAAATTTTAAAAGAAAGTATATAGTTTTAGCTACATGTGTCCTTGTCCAGCAAATCACCTTCAAAGACTATAGCATCTATTATATCTCAGCTACTTGCAGTAGTTCTTGAGAAATTAAGAGGTACTCAAGATCTCTAAGAAGCTGATTAGAACAGTACTTAACACAGCACAGGAGAGAAAGAGGCATTTGCGTGTGAAGGTGAGAGAAGGAGAGAAGAGGGGAGGAGATCACCCAAAGGCTAAGAAATGACTTGTGAGAATTGCTTTTGTTCAGCCTGAAAAAACATTTCCATTTAGTTATTCAGCGTACTGTTGTGCCAAAGTCCTGTGACAATGGCTAAGCTATTGTACTTACTTATACATTCAAGTCCCATCCAGGCTGTGAGAAATTCCAAAGAAACAGCATAATCAGTTGGATGTACTGTACTACGGGTGTGCTTTTTAATGAATGTGCAAAGGTTGTACGGATCAATTGTCCATTTGATTAATTCTTCTGGCAGAAGAGAATTAAATGTACTTACGCTACATACCAGTAAAGGTTGAATGCTCTTTAAAATGTGATTTTTCTATAGGGAGGCCAATTTTCTTCTTTTTCCCCTGGGGAAAACATTTCTTGAGATAATAATAGAAGTCTATGAGAAAATGGAATTTACCATATAAATATTCAACTACATATACTACTTTGTCAGAAATGCATCTAATGAGCAAAACAAGGTCAAGGTCTACCCAGTATTCACTATTATTTGCAGCAAATCTTCTTTTAAATTGTTATTTGAATCATTTCACAGAAGAGGAAATAAATTCTCATTTTAGAAATAATTCATTATCAGAACATTACCCTTTTCCTCCAAAAGTCATTCGGCATGACCACAGTAGAGACCTTTTTATCCAAAAGCAGTAATTATCTTCTTCTACTCTTATGCAGGTGTGACAATCTAAGGGAGTAAGAGTCTTGTACTTTTTTCACTTGGAATAATAATATCGGATAGGTCAGTGGAAAGTAAGAAATATTCTAAATGCTGTAGGGAGGCCAGGCACATATCCAGAGGCTCAGAAATTATTGAACTGCATTTTTTCTGCAAATATATCTTGAAAGCATGTAATGGGGTAGACATAGTGCTGGGTCCTGATTGCAGAAAGCAAATTTAAATCAACACCATTATGGAATACATAACATACAGTGAGAGACATACGTTATTCAAATTGCTCAAATATATCATGGCTTCATTATTCTGCTTTAGGCGATATAAATTCCCAAACTATTAGCTCATATTCCATAGCAGGGAGAAAAACTCATTGTGAAAAGAAAAATTGTACCTGATTTCTTTCCTGCTAATGATAGTTGTCTTGCTAAGAATCATCTTGAAGTCAAAGATACTTGAGAAGATCCCGTCTGAATGAAGTTGAGGTGAAAAACTTTTCCTTCAACCCACATGGGAGGAATATCTTCATTAACTGGGCCCAAGTAAATCCCAAGGAACATTTTTAAGACTCCAGATTCCCACAGGTACTGTTGTCTGCACCATCCCAGCCGCAGACAGAGATACAAGACAAGAGCTAAGACACAGACAGAGTCCTGGGTAGATCTTTCCTTTGAGCCAACTTTCCCGTCTTGATTCTGGCTATATGATTAGGGTCTTCAATATTCAACCATCATTTATTCATTGGTGCTGGTAACCTTGCACACAAGTACAACAGAGATCCCTGATCACAGTGAGGAATGCAGCCAGCTAGCAAACAGACAAGCACACGAGGTCACTTCAGAAGGTGGTGGTGTTGGGAAGAAGCAAAGCAGAGAGTTTTGTCCGGTTATTTACTGTGTGTTTGTATGTAGAGTGGGGAGGTTGTTGGTTAGGAAAGGTCAGAGAATGCCTCTCAGAACTAAGAAGAATGAGGAGACACTGGGGGATCAACGGGCCTATGGGGGGCATTCCAGGCAGAAGGTGCCATGACCTGGAGGGTTCTAACTTGGTATGAACTTCCAGTGATAAAAAGACAGAAAGGAGGCGTGGGGATGAGGCATCTTGGCAGTTAACAGGAATCGCCAGGCACTATGAGTTCAGACTTCAGTCTCAGCACAATGGGAGGCCACTGGAGACCGTGACCTGACCTGTACAGGGTTTTGTAAGAAAGAGAGATTCAAGAATACAAGAGAAATTATTTGAGTGAGACTCTGTGTGGAAGAAATTTTTCAGATTGGGGAAGAAAACAAATTTAAAAAATGAAAAACATAGAATCAGATGAAACATCTTTATTTACGTTATATGTTGGAATTTTCAAGTGCTCTGGATTTCTCATGTTCCATTCATGACTACAGTTTAACTAATTTGAAAGTACTTATCATATATTTAGAAACATACTTGGGGAATTGACTACAAGACAGGTGATATCACATACAATAGGCGAAAGGAAACGAAGAGAAAGGTGGTGCAGGGTCTACCTGGCCATGTCAACCTTCACCACTTATGACAACGCCTTCATTACCTGCAAGTCTTTCTTCTGGCGAGCTGGCAATTCTGATACGTCACTCTTTTTGGAGAAGAGACTGAAAGTTCAGGGGCATTGTGAGGAAAGGGTACAAATTCTTAGCAGAATGTAAAGAAATCTCAGCAGAATTGAAACATCTTTCTTATGACATTATTGCCCTGCCTGCTCTCTCCCTGCCTCTGCCCTGCTATCAGATAAATCATCATAAAGTACAGTTTCCATCATTTTGGTCCTCTTATGAAAAATTTTCAGTAGTTTATCACTACTTGCTGGGAAGACTACATCATTCACACTCTGTAGTCTGACTCTTTCCTGACTCTCAAAGTCTAGAATTTATTTTCATCTCCCAGGAAGATGTGTATTTGTTCTCCTATTTCCATGAATTTTCCTACAGTATTCCATTTTCCAGAAATGCTTATCAGTAGCTTTTTAACTTTCGCCAGTCTACTTTAACAATTAACAAACACTATAGTTCTTCTTAATAGGAAAAAATGATACATAAACAGATTTCCATAGAATTTTGTGGACACTGGTAGTGGTTTTATAGGCTCCTACTAGAACTCAGTGCATCCTTCAAGGTCAAGGTCACACACTCTCTGTTTCCTAAGAGGTTTCACTCATCCTCCTACCCTGAAGGAGAAACTCTGCTCGGAGGGCTCACTCTCTGTGTCACATGTTGGAAAATTGTCGCATATGGTTTTGAGTCCTTATTTTATTCTATGGCCTTGTATTTTTCTGCCCTGTGCTATTTAAATGTTAGCTACATATGCTTTATTTCCTTCACTAGAGTTGAAGTTTAAGAGCAGGAAATAGTTTAGTCATCTTAATACTACCAATAATCAGTTCAGTGTCTGGCGTGACTTACCCATGAATTAATATGAATGACAAATATGTCTCAAAAAAACTGTAAGTTCCTTAATAGTTGGGACTGTGTTGCTTATTTATTTTGCATTCTTAGCATGAGAGGTATTAAATCAAAGTGACAGTTGATTGGCACTTTTGATAAGAAAATAATATGGTTAAGATAATACTAGCTACTGAGCACTATTATATGCTAAACTTTATGTATTACTACCTTATTCTTACACAAATCTTGTGAGATGTGAGTTACTGCCTCCATTTCACAGATGTGAAAACCAAATATTAGTTCAGTTTTTTTCATGGTTAAACAACTGGTACATGGCAGAGCTTGTGTTAGAAGCCAGGTGTATATAACTGCCCAGTAACTACTCAAAAAGTCATGGATCATTGATTTACTTGGGGTTTGTTCCAAGGAAGACTCTCCCCTATACTCTTCAGCTTTATTTTCCATCTGATGTGTTGAATCAGGTCCTCCTTCTTGAGCAGAATGAACGAACAGCAAGCGAGGACAACCTTGACCCTAGGTAGTCACTAAATAACCTGAATCAGAGACGAGCAGCAGACAGCAGTGCTCACCTGTCAGTCAGAGGTGTGATCACCAGGCGGGGTGTGTTTCCCAGGTACTCATAGGAATACAGAAACTGGGCATCGCAGATGTTAGCAAAGCAATGTTTGGCCTCATCATCCCAACGGTGACGCAGCTGAGACAACCAGAGGAAAGCCTGGGCGTTGTCCACCTACAGAGAGAGGGGCAGAGCAGGCGGGGAACCACAGTGTTCACCAAGTAGAATGTGGCCTCCTGGCTACAGGACACCTAAATCTCTGGGTGGTTTTGGTGTTGCCTGCCACTAAGAGTGCAGTGTGCGATGCCTACCACAGCTTAAAAAGCGCAAGTTGCTCTGACTACAGATACTTCTTGACTTATAATGGGGTTTCACTATGAGTTGAAAATGTTTTGAGTCGAAAATATTTTAATTTGAAAATGAATGTAATACACCTAACCCCACAGAATACCATAGCTTAGCCTCTCCTACCTTAAACTTTTTCAGGACATGAACATCAGTAGACAGTTGGGCAAAATCATTTAGCATAAAGTGTTGAATATCTCATGTAATTCACTGAATACTGTACTAAAAGTGAAGTTTCTACCAAGTATTTAACACTTTGGAATCATTGTCAAGTAAAGAATAAAATCACGAGTCAAGTCATCATAAGTAAATGACAATTTTCCAGAAGTTTTGAAAGGCAGACTCTCCCCCCAGCTGCCATGCATGCCTCAGGGTCCTATGTTATGGCCATTTGAACTACTCCCACAGTGCAGCTGCTCACAAGAAGAAGTAGCCCTAGACATTTAGGACCTACCTTTTGAGCAATCATCTTGGCTACCACATCTCGGGCGTGCACGTCAATGGTGCATATGGTCATGATCTTTTGGCGGTCTCCCTTGGAGAGCTGACCTATCAGCATGGTGATGAGAGTTTTGAGCTGGGCCACTTGCTTCTTATAATAGTCCTTCATGGCGTTCTCATAACCTTCCTCCAGTCTGGCAAAGGCGATGCCCACCTCCGTTGTCCACCAGATCTGAGTGCAGGTCAGGGCCACCTATGACATCAAGAGCTGCTTAGTAAGACGCTCCCAGGGCTGCTCCTAACCAGCCCACTGATGACGCAGCAAGGGCTCAGGTTATAACTGTATGGGTGGCACAAGCCCCTACCCCCTCTCTTCTGCCAGCATCAACTAAGGGAACCATATGCTTCGAACACTGGAGATGTGAAATAACTGCTACACAGCTGGGGAAGGCACTTTCTGATCCCCAAAAACGCATCCTTTGGTTGAGGACAATGAAAGATTGAGTCTGACCAGTGTCAGTGGCTTCTAGAAATGGCCACATGGGTCATTCAGATTTTACCTCCCAGGAGTGGCCTTTTCCCTCTGCTCGGAAAGACGTGCGGAGCGAGCGTCTCGGTGCCCTTCAGCTTTTACTCCATTCTTCGGGATCCTTGTGTGGTCCAGTAGTGTCATTAGTCGGCCAGTGCTGATCATCTACGGCCCATTTTTGTTTTTCTGTGATACTTTCACTACATCTTCATTTTTTAAAACTTCTACTCTTAAAATGACTACTTTTGAAGGTCAGAGTGAATAATACCAAAATTCAATGTGATCAATATGACTTATGTTGTACAGAGATTAAAAAATGAATGGTAAAAAAAAGAGATTCAAGTCAATGTTTTTTTCCTCTGCTGGGAAGTTTTATGTGGAAAATGCATAATTTTGATTATTCATGATGGAGAATTTAGATGCAGTACTCATCTATAGTTTCATTTGGTTTGGGAGACATTATTCTAGAAAGTTTCTGTTACAATAGCAGGAGGTAACGCATTTTCTTGCCTCAAAATTCTGATACAGGAATTCAGTGAGGAATCCTTACGAGTATTACTCCTTTTGTGAAAGAGACTTTTGTAGACCTAAACAGTAGCACCCCTCAGGTTACCTTGGAGTTTGTATCCTACTGGATTTTGTTAAAGAACGGTTTCTTGCATTGGTGTCCTTGTTGGCTGGCTCGATGGGCTGTGCCATCTCAGCTGTGAAAAATGCCTCTGCTCCCCCGCTGCAAGGACTTAGTTCGCTTTCATTCTTTTTAGCCTAAGTTCTCGCTGCTATCTGTTCTCCCTGCTATCCTTCTTTCCTACCTTCTTCTCGCCCTTCTGTCCCTGTCAGCGCGTCCTCTTCCCTACCACCCCACCGACACCGCCTCACCACGGCGACCCAAGGACATGCTTCGTCTTCCTTATTTCACTTGATATCATAGAAGTTTTTGGCATTTTTAACCTGCTAGCATCAACTTTCTTTTCAGTTTCTAAGATTATCATTCTCTGGTTTTCCTTCTGTCCAAAAAGCCTGTTCTCCATTCTGCGTTACTGGTCCTTCCTGCCTGCTCAGTGTCTGGATAATGCTCCAGCACTTGTGCTTCACTCTCCACTCACTCTACGCACTTTCTAAAGGTGATCTTTTTTTTTTTTTTTTTTTGAGACAAGGTCTCACTGTGCAGTTCAGGCTGGCCTTGAAGTCACTATGTATCCCAGGCTGGCCTTAAATTCACTGGGATCCTCCTGCTTCAGCCTCCTAAGTGCTGGGACTACAGCTATGCACCACCATGCCTGGCACCAAAGGTAATCTTACCTAGTCCTATTGCTATAAACAACTACTACTAGATATCTGCTACCCTCAGATATACCAGCCCTATGGTAGTACTACGGTATCACCTAAGGAAAGCAAGAGGGCTATATTGCTGCCAGATTCATTTAGAAAATTCTCATCAGATTTGCCTTCTTTCTAATGATCTGCCTGAGAAATCTATAAAAAATTCGAATATATCTTGGAATCAAGTCCACAAGAACTGGATTGTAGTTTCCATTACAGAATTCATCTGCTGCCTTCTGCTCCCTCCACGCTTAACTTTGCTTCATTCATACCCAGTTCTTCTCAGTTCTTCAAACACATCACGGTCTCTCTTGCTTCTGAGACTTTGCCCATACTTCTCCCCACATAGGCCAATCTTTTCCTCCATTTTTACCTTGCTAATTTCTACTTCACATCCCGGTTTAAATATCCTATCTTCAGAGAGGTAGTCCCAGATCCCACTAGGTAGCTGCATGCTCCCAGAGAACATGTGCTCACTGAACCTCCTCTATAATAACACAGCCACATTTGTGACTAAGGTCCACACAAGCCTGTGCTGTGCAGCCAGGGAGATCATAGCATCTGGTTTCCTCCTGGGGTCTCCTGTACTCATCACAGGAATTAGGACATTTTCTTTCTACTGTAGCTACAGAGGGTGAAATCAATATTTCTTAATTTTGTAGTGTAATGGTTGAATTAGGTCACAGGTGTTAACCCCTCTGGTCTATTTTGACCACTCACACTTGTCTGAGATTCCAGCCCCTCCTGACTGTGAAGCACACCACGAGTCTGATGTCTAGTAACATCAGCAGACTGGAAAGGGCCTCAGAGGAAGAAGTGGGCCCATGCTGATCCTGTTAGCGGAGTACCTGAGCTGGGTAGTCAAAGAGCCACTGCTCCCTTGGCTTTTCCTCGTAGGCAGTCACTCCTTCTGTCATCTCGTGTCTCACAGTGGCCTTCATGTGACCAAGTACATTATTCAGCCATATTTCTACCTGGAAGAAAAATCCTGGGTTAGACACCATGAACCTAAGAAGCTTTGATTAATACCACACATTCCCACCCCCCGCCACATCCTCATCTAAGAAAGCAAAGAAAATGGAACTCAGGCATGGTATACAACTGAAACGGCTACCAAAAGACAGAGACAGATGTTTTGTTTGTGTAATCTCTGATAGTGATGAGTGAGAATGAGGCTGATGTACCCATTTGGAGCACACAGGACAGGGGAGCAGGATGTGGGGACAGAGGCTGATACTCAGCGCTCACTCTGGTTTGAGCTACATTTTCTCAAAATGGTTCTCAAAGCGTGTCCATGCTGCATATGGATATGTGAGCTAGAATTGTGTTTTCCAACTAAATTCTTCCTGGGCTGACCAAAGGAACACACTTTGAATTAAACTCCAAGGATACTGTCCATCCCATCTAACTGAGAAACTTGATTATTTTCTAGTAAGGGAATGGGTTTCCAAGATGCATGTGGATAAAGTTGGAGTTTGTAAGTGACCTTTTTTCTAGGTATTAACCTTTACTAGATTAGAATCCCCAGAGACAAAGCTGTGCTGGATCACTGAGGAGAGTGAACACAGCTGGGTTTATACTTAGTAGTGCTGAAGGATAGGAAGGAGATTTGAGGAGAGAATAGTCCCATGATTTCTGTCCCTTGAATTGAACATGGGAGATTTGGTGGTGTATAAAGAGTTCCTGGTGACTGTTGATTTTCCAAGAGGTACAATTGCATAGGGAGGGGAAGTCTCAGGAAGTGACAGATTTCAAAGGACACTTACTTTGGAGAAGGTTTCAGTGTTCCACATTCCCCAGCAGGGTGCTGTTGGGATTGCCTTGTTAATGTTTCCTGGGGCAGCTAATTATTTTTAAATCCCTTTACTGGTTGACTCAGGGAATTATTTATGTGCATTTTATTCCTCACAGCACAGGTCTTTGGTTAAAGAACAGATAGATATGTTGACGTGTGCACTTCCCAAAGAGAGAATAGAAGGACACTGGAGTTCTAGTCAAGGGAAGCTGGCATTCCTGGGGGACAGATAGCAACTTTGGTCCCCTAAAGTTGATGCTGGCCATATCTGAATTCAGATAAGGGAGACAGAGAGGGAGGGAGGGAGGAAGTAATGGAAGGAAGCAGAGAGAGAGAGACAGAGAGAGAGAGAGAGAGAGAGAGAGAGAGAGAGAGAGAGAGAGTGTTACGTTACCTGCCCGCTACAGTCGCAGGGCTCACTGAAGCCCACATACTCTTCCTCTTTGCTGTACATGCCAAGGCTTGTCTTGGTTGGCTTATCGCTGGCATCTAGTTGGAACTGCATCTTGGCCATATTGTCAAATAGTTTGGAAAGGTGACGTTGTACCTATGAAGGAAATCTATATCAAATGATTGGAGAATGTGTCCAGCATGTTGCTACTGGAGCTGTTTAGATGTCTACACTCTGATAACCCTTGTGACAAAGCAATGTATATTAAGCATTTATAAGGAAATTTGTGGGAATGATGGCAATGTAAAGATTGGGTAGAAGTGGCCAAAGGAATACTAATAAAAAAAACTAGTGGGAATAATGCACTAGCCAAAAACTTATAGAATCATAGTAATTCGATTAATTTCTACTTGATCTGCTAGAGATAGGACTGGATTAGAGTAAAATGATGCTTAATTCATTTACTCTGTGCCTCATAAAACACTAAGATGCAAAGGGGCTGAGCAGATGACAGCATGGCAGAAGAACAGTAATACACTGATGTCTGGGGGGCCAAGAACAGTGATGATGGTGCCTGTGGAAGAAGTCACTACCTCTTTATTTCTGCCTTTGATACTGGGGATCAAACTCAGGATCTCTGTACTAAGTTGCATCCTCAGTCCTTTTTGTGCTTCTTTTGAGGCAAGGTCTTGCAAAGTTACTAAGTTGTCTAGGCTACCCTTAAATTTGAGGTCCTTGAACTTCAGACTCCAACAGTGCTGAGACTACAGGTGCAGGCTACGACACCTGGCTTTTGAAAGCTCTTTAGTGCGACAGAGGAGTACTAGGAGGGTCCAAAGCAAGGAGACACATGTTCACCCACCAAGCAGAAAGTATAGTCAACCAGGATACTCCTAGACACAGAATCTCATGATTCAGAGGCCCTTTACAGTGAGGTTTGCACAGTAGTGATGGGCAGAATCATACAGAAAGCTACATTATAGTCCTAAGGTGAAGAAGACAGAAGCTTGAAGAAAAATCAGTAAAGAGAAAGTAGCCCTCTAGGTGAGCTTTTGAACAGATGCAAAGGGCCCTTACACTGCTGGTCTCCTGAGATGTAATGCAAAATTTAGAACACTCAGCTCTTCAGCTTATAAGCTGAAAAGAAAACCTAAGAGAGCAATAAAAGAGATGCCACCACACTGATTGGGGATAAATACCTTGGTAGATGAATCTTGCTTTATTGAAGAACAAAAATTAGATTAAAACACCAACAAAAACAAACATGGAACTTAGGAAAATGTCCTGAAACTACAAATAAGAGAAGACAGGACCTGAGAAGTAAAATAAGACAACATATCTTTTAAGAAATCCCTTATAAGAGAAAAGAAATAATTTTTAAAAATGCCACCTTGCTCTGTTTTCACTTAAAGGTAAGAAATACAAACTCTATAAAATACAAAGTGCAAAATGAATTGGTAGATAAATAAAAAAAACTAACAATGCAATAGTTCATGTGAGGATTAACAAAGCTAAAGGCTGAACTGACAAAAATTAAGCATGGTGGACAAACATGAGAAACTGTTAAAGAATGCCAAGAAAGAAGACTAAGGGATTAAAAGCATTTTCCAAGAAAAGGCAATATGTTAAGGCAAAGAAGATAAAATCTGTTTGTGATGATACCATGAACCTAAAACAAAAATTATTCAGATAATTGGAGTGAAAATATTAATTAAAAACATACTGGCAGAAAATTTTTCCTAGTTAACAAAAGCTCTGGTTTTCAAATAGGAAACAACTCACCATGTGTTGGGAAAATTAGCAAAATAAAGCAAGTATCTAAAAGAAAAAAATAAATTCTTGAAAATTCAATTTAAATGCTGATTTTTATAGAGAACCAGACTGAAATAAATTAAGCTGCTTGGAAAGATTTCTTTAAAAGGCAGGCAGACTAGATGGCTGGTTTGTAACAGTGAATAGCAGAGCAATGTTTAAAGGGGTTGAAAGGAAACTGCTGTGACTTGTGACTTTGAAGCCTAACCATTCAGTCATCACATGTGAAACTACGTAGTCACAGATACAGAATTAGGAACTTTTCTACCATTTTTCTTCTTTTAGGATATGAGGGAGGGAACTACCCAAACATTTGCCTAAACCCAAAGAGAAATGAATCTAAATGAATATTTAAACATCAGCACCTTGTGAATTAAAGGTTAGCAGTGATCTGACCCCTTCTATACATAACAGTGAGGAAAACGGAGCTACAAAAGCAAATGCTGATGTGGTAACTATTTCAGCCCCGCCATGCCTGCTTTACTTTGAAAATATTTCAAACTACAGGAAAAAAATAGAAGTAGTGCAATTATTACAGGATCATCTCTCCTTAGTGCTTGCTGCTTATCAACAAACCAAGATCATTGACATGGGAACTGGCTTTTGACTCTGTTGGAAAAGCTCGCATCCATTGCTGGTAGCAACACAAAAGGGTAGAGTTCTTACAGAGTACATCTCGGCAGTACCATAGAAGACTACACACGCGTGTACACGCTGAGACAATTTTCTCACTTCTAGGAGTTTACCTGAAGGATAGGCCTCCAACAATAGAGTCCAAAAGAGCCTCATCATTTGGAATTGGAAAATACTGTCAATGACCTATCGCCACACTATGGTAAATCAGTCTATGAAAAACATAATGCAGATTTTAAGAAATGGAGAGAGATATCTTTCAATTTTGTGGAATGATTTCCAGTATACACTAATTAAGTGAAAAAACCAAAGTCCAAACAGATATGTATAGTATACTGCCTTTTGTGTACAATAAGAATGTGAGACAAGGAAATGTACATGAACAATGTAAATGTGCACCTGCTTATTTTTGTAAAGATAGATGTAGGAAAGATAAACCAGGAACTAATGAAATTTATAATATATATTGACACATAAGAATCGCACATTTTATGGGGTAGAGGGTGACATTTCAATACATGCATACAATGATCAGATCAGGTAGTTAGTATATCTAGCACCTTGAACACATAATTTATATTGGGAACATTCAAAATCCTCTTCTATCTATTTTGAAATATTCAGTTAATTATCGTTAGCTATAGCTCTCCTACATGCCACAGAACATGAGCAGACACTCTCGCCATCTAACCGCACCCTCCTACCTCCGCCACCCCATGATATCCTTCCGCTGGTCACCACTATTCTGTTTTTTTCTTCTTTGAGATCAACGTTAGTTTTTGCATAAAAGTGAGAACATGTGGTATCTGCCTCCCTGGGTCTGGTTTGTTTCACTAAACATCATGTTCACCAGTTCCCTCTGTGTCACTGCAAATGATAGAACGTCTTTCATTTTTATATAGCCGATACTATTAACCACTATTTACTGACGCCTTTAAAGAACCAGATCAAAGGCGGTTGCTATAAAGGCTCGATTTCCTCCACCTTCACCATGCTCGCAGCTTCTCTAGTCCTGTATTAAGGACCAGCCCCCGATGGGCAGGAGGGATCCTAAGCAGTAACAATGATGGAGAAGAAGAAATCCCCGAGGTTAGCAATGCAGCTGGTGGCGGCGGGGCTCTGAAACACAGGCCCTCTCCCTGCCTGGGAGAAGGGGCTCCTCCCGGGAGCACTTCGCTCTTTCTGGAACTCTTGGCAGACGCTCCCTCACTTACCTGTTGCGGAGCTGTGCTGTTGGAAAGAATGTCTAACAGATCAGAAGAGGAAAGAAAGTAAAACCGAGGGAAGGCAAGTCTCTTGGTGTCCAGGTACTCTGCCAGAGCCTTCTCACACAGGCACAACCTGAGAACACAGAGCACAGGATCTCCAGGTTAGGAACAACCAGAACCGAACATTCACGCATGTTACACAAACGCGAGAACAGCTGGCCCACGGTATCCGCAGGCCCCACATCCAGTGGTTCAACCAACTGCGGATCAAAAACATTCAGAAAAAAAATTGTATCTCTACTGAACATGGAGGACTCTTTTTCTTCTCACTAGTACTTACACAATACAGTATAACTACTTACAAAGTATTTACATCATATTATGTATTATATGTTACCTAGAGATTGTTTAAAGCATGAGATGATATGCACAGGTTATATGAAGATACCATGCCATTCTATTAAACAATCTTTTTGTTAGTACATGTTTGTAGCACAAAGTGATTACATTCATTGTGGGCAGCTGATCGCTGTCACAACACATCTGAATTCTCTTTACTTCCCCTGCCCTCCTTTTTCTCCTCCCTTCATCCATTCGTAGGTCTCTTTTTCCATTTGCAACACAGTTGTCTTCCTTATTGCTGTCATCTTTTTTCTCTTTAAATTATTTATATTTTGAGTTTCTCATACAAGCAACAAATTTAAGTTTCTGTGCTTGATTTATCTCACTTAACCATATAGTCTCAAGGTGTATTCATTTCCCTACCAGTGACTCAAATATATCCTTCATGGCAGAATAGTGTTCCATTGTGTATAAATACCACATTTTCCTCATCCAATCATTTGCTTATTGACAGGTAGCGTTACCCAAGATTTTTCTATTGTGGCTTGTGCTACTATAAACAGAGGTAAAAGTATTTACTGTGATATGACACCTTTAACTCTTTGGGAAGGATACTTAGAAGGAGAATAGTTGGATTGAATGGAATTTTTATTTTTAGTTTTTTGAGAAACCTCCCTACTGATTTCTGTAGTGGTTGTACTAGTTTATATTACTACCAACAATGTGGAAGGGTTCCTTTTTTCCCCACAGCATCGCCAGTGTTTGTTATTATTTGATTTCTTGATGATAGCCATTCTTCCTGGAGTAAGATGGATTTTCAGTGCTGTTTTAATTTACATTTTTCTGATGTTCACAGACATTGAACCTTCTTTCATGTATTTATTGGCTATTTGTACTCCTGCAAAGCATCTATTCATTTTAGTTGCCCATTGTTTGACTAGGTGTTTTATATTTGGAGGTCTAATATTTTTAAAAATTCTTTATATATTTTACATCATATTCTTCTGCCCAAGGAGTCACTGGGCAGACATTTTTTCCCTTTCTGAAGTTTTTCTGTTCACTCTTCTGGTTGTTTCCTTTGTTGTCATGAATCTAATTTGATTTCGCCCCATTTGCCTGCTCTTGATGCTGCTTCTTGTGCAGCTGAGATTCTGCTCAAAAGGTCTTTATGCCTATATCTGCTGGAGTCTTACCTATTCTACCTTGTAACTGATTATTTCTGTTTTAATATCCGGGTTTTTGATTCATCTTGATTTTATTTTAGTAATAGAAGTAGATATGGTTAGATTCAATCTTTTGCATGTGTGTAACCAATTTTCCCAGCACTGTTTGTTAAAGAGGCTGTCTTTCCTCTAGGTTTCCTGCAGGCCACATTCATGTGACTGGATGCCTGGGGTTGCTCTTGCATCCTGTATTCTGTTCTATTGGCCCACATGTCTGTTTTTGTGCCAGCACCATGATGTTTTTGTCGCCACAGCTTTGTAATATTTTAAAATGCAGGATTGCAACACCTGCCTTCATCTTATTGCCCAGATTTTTTTTTGCTAGTTGGGATCTCTTCTGGTTCCTCATAAATTTTAAAATTGTTTTTCTAGTTCTGTGTGGCATGTTGTTGGTACTTGGATTAGTATTGCATTAAAATTATATATCCATTTCAAAATATGGCCATTTTAACAATATTGTTTCAGCCTGTCAAAGAACAGGGTGTATCTTTTCATTTTCTGATGTTCTCTTCAATCCCTTTTTTCAGAGTATAGTAGTTTTTATTATAGAGATCTTTAACTTCCTTGGCTAGGTTAAATACTTAATACTCAATGTTTAATTTTGCTTGCTGCTGCTGTGAATGGTATAGTTTTCCTAATTTCTTTATTGGTTGGTTCATTATTCATGCACAGAAATACGATTGTTTTTTGTGTGTTGATTTAGTATCCTGCTACACTTCCGAATTCGGTTATTAGTTCCACGAGTCTTTTGGTGGAATCTTTTGTCATCTATGAATAATGATAATTTGACTTCTCCCTTTCATATATATATATATATATATATATATATATATATATATCCCTTTCATTTCTTTCTCTTGCCTCATTGCTTTGGTTAAGTTTTCAAGTGCTCTATTGAATGAAGATGGTGATAGTGGACATCCTTATGTTGTTCCTGATTTTAGAGAGAAAGCTTTCAGTCTTTTTTCATTTAATGTAATGTAGGCAGTAAGTTTGTCATAAAAGAGTTTTATTAGATTGAGATAAGGTCCTTCTATATCTAGTTTCTTCAGGGCTTTTTATCTTGGATAGGTGCTGGATTTCATCAAAAACCTTTTCTGTGTCTATTGAGATGATTCTGATTTTTGTCCTTTTGTTTATATGATGCATTACATTTATTGATTTGTGTGTTGAAACATTTCTGCATCTGTGGGATAAAGCTTACTTGGTCATTTTGTGTATTTTGAATGTTTTGTTGTATTCTGTTTGTCAGTATCTTGTTGGGGATTTTTATATGTATGTTCATTGAAGAGATTCGCCTGTAGGTGTTTCATCTTGTTTGGTTTGGTTTTGTTTACTTAACACTTGTTAGTTTTGAAATCAAGGTTATGCCAGCTTCCAGGAATGAGCCTGGAAGTAATTCCCGTTCAGTTTTATGATGGAGTTTGAGAGTTACTGTTGTTAGATCTTCCCTTAAATTCTTGTAGAATTCACCAGTGAAGCCATTGAGGTATGTGCTTTTCTTCAGTGGGTAGAATTTTTATTACTACCTCAATTTCACTGAGGGTTATTGGTCTGGTCAGGTTTTTTAGATCTCCATGGTTCACTTTGGTGACTCATGCATGTCTAGAAACCTACCCATTTCTTCTAGATTCTCCAGTTTATTGGAGTATGGTTTTTGAAAGTAGTTACTAATAGTCTTCTAGATATTTGTGAAAGCGGAATATTGAAGTCCTGGCTTGAAATCCAATTTGTCTGACAGTGAATAGTTACTCCTGCTTGCTTTCAGACTCCTGTTGCATGGAATCTTGTTTCCCACCATTTGATTTTTAATCTATAAATTCATTTTGGATTAAATATGTCTCTTGTATGCAATATATTGTTGAATTTTGTTTCTTTGCCAATCTGTGTCTTTTGATAGGAGAATTGATTATTTTGAGAATTATTACCGAAAGATACTGACTTATTCCTTTTGTTGCATTATTACTTTGTTTATTTCTTTATTTTCCCCTTTTGTTTAACTTATCACCTTTCTTTCTTTCTTTTTGGTACTGGGGATCAAACTCATACCCTTGCACTTGTCAGGCGGGTGCTTGTGCTGCTGAGCTATATCCCCAGTCCTGATCACCCTTCTTGATGTACTCATCTCATCAGACTCTTTGGCATTGTTGGCTTCATTATCTCTGTCTAGAATATCCTTAACGATATTTTGAAGTGCTCATTTGATAGTCATGAATTTGTTAAAGTGTTTTTTTGTCAAGAAAAGTCATTATTTCTCTATTAATTTTCAAAGTTAATTTTGCATGATACATTAGTCTGGGTTGAATGCTGTTTACTTTTAGGACTTGAAATAATTTACTTCAAGCTTTCCTGGTTCTTAAGTTTTGTTTTGAGAAGTGTGCTATAATTCTACTGGATATATATGCCTTTATAACTGATTTTTTGCTTTTCTCTAACAGCTTTTAAAACACTGTCCTTGTGTTGGATGTTGGGAATTTTGACTATGATGTGTTGCAGAGAAGTTCTTCTCTAGAAATGAGTATTTTAATACTTATTTGTATGTTGAATTCTTTCCCCATACATGGAAAGTTTTCTGCTATGATCTATGTAAACACTTTTTATTTTTACTATTTTTTACTTTTTACTTTTTTTTTTTTTTTTTTTTTTTTTTTTTTTTTTTTTTTTTTTTTTTTTTTTTTTTTGGCACCAGGAATCAAACTCAAAACCTCATGCTTGCCTCATGGAGGCACTGTGCCACTGAGCTATATCCCTGGCTCTGTAAACATTTTTTTAAATCCATGTGTGTTATCTTCTGACTTTTCTATAAATCCCATTAATGTTAGATTAGTGTTTGTATCATCTACTAGCTGTCTGGTCAATTTTCCTGGCTTTCTTGTTGTTCCTAACTTATCTCAGTACATGGTCACACGCATCCGACCCATCTTGTAGTTTTGACGCTCTCCTCACATTGGTCACTTTTGCTGTTCATGTTTTCAATGGAATATTTTATCACCTGATTTCCATTTGTCATTTTTTTGTGGACTCTAATTCTTTCCTAAGTTGGTCATTTATGTTTTGAATCATTTTAGTTAGCTCTGCTAATTGTTGATTTGCATCTTTTTAAAAGTTTACTGATGAATTTTTAAATTAAATGCATTACATGTTTAGTCATATAATCTTTGACCTTGCCGAGTTTCTTCTTGATCATTTAGTGCAGTTCAACCATTTGGGATTTGGCTTCCCCTCTGCTGATGTCCTTTGCGTCCGCATTGGAGAAGCTGGGAAGTTCTGGAGGCATTTCGTTGCCTTTTGTTTTCATGCTTCTTTTTTTTTGTGCTGAGCGTTGAAGATCAACCAGAATGAAAATATTGTGTGGCTAGTATGTAGATCCCTGTAGCTCATGTCTGCCTTCCAGTGATGCTTTCTTTGCTTCTTGGTATTATCTACCTCCTCAACTTGCTCAGTTTATCAGGATTAGACCCAGTGACTGTGTTGCAAGCAATGAATTCCTACAAGTTATAACAACGTCAACAGATTCAACTGACATCAACTATGTATGTTAAGACTTATCTGAAAAATTTTGCTCTTTTATCAGTGCTCTTTACAGATTGGATTTACTGTTATCAACAGCTACACTGGCATGTGGAGGGATGGGGTCAAGAAAAAGAAAGATGAGAATGGAAGTCAATAAGAAGAAAGAAATTAATTATGAGTAGGACAAACAGGAGGTAAGAGTCTGTTGCAATTATTCTTAGAGTTGAAGTAAAAGGCTAGTGTTGAGGGGTTTGAAGGGAGAACCATGGGAGCAGGAAGGGAGTGCAAAATGTGGAGAGTGGAATCGGAGACTGAGGGCAGCTACAGGAGTGTAGGGCTTGTCATGTTGGTGGTCTATATTTGGATCCTCTATGCGAAATCTTGGTAAGGATTACCCTAAAATGCCCATGAAAGATACTATCTCAATTAAATCACTAGTTAATTCTTATTGACCACATGCAGATATAGATATAGATATCCAGAGATAAAAGTAGAGATAGAGATAGAGATAGAGATAGAGATAGAGATAGAGAAATCTATGTTCAAATGAAAGGTGTAAAGCAGGAGAAGGATGATAGGAGATAAGAAAGAAAGGAAATGAGAAGAAAAGAAAAGCATGGGGGAATAAAAGGAAAAAGAGAGAAGGAAGAAATCATAGTAAAAAATATAATAATAATAAAAAGAAGCAACAACCAAACAACAACAAAAACAATCCTCTTGCAATATAACCAAAGTCCATTCACAGAGCAGTCTGAGTTTAACTGCAGGTCTTTCTTTCCCCCACCCTGCCCCACAGCTCTACCCCGCATGGTTCCCTTAAATGCCTTCTGTGAACAGGAGGCAAGAGGATCCCATTGTCCCTCTGGGCCAGCTCCTGGCTTTAGGAAATGCTCTGGCTAACAGCAGCTCTTCATCTCTTTCTCAGGTCAACTACTTCAGATAATCTGGGGAGGGCAGGATGCAGTGTGATTGGCTCAGCACCAGGTTCTCTGTTGACTTTCACCATGGACTTCTCATTCCAGCTCCTTTCATTGCAAGGCGAACTTAAAATTTGTGTTGCCTTTGTGTTTTCCTTCCACAAACCTGCTCCGCACCATCGTCAGATGCCCTCTGACCTGGGTGCCACCCTCTCTCCACCCACAGTCTGTTCTGGCTGCTTTCCTGAGGGTGCTGCTCTACTCCTTCTATTTCCTGTTGTCCCAGGGATCCCCGTCTTCCGCAGTCCCTGGCAGGAAGCGCTGGGATTCGCCCTGAGGCACCTGCTAGCAGGCCCTGGCGGCCTGCGGACAGTCCGGGGGCACAGCACTTCCAGGGTACGGGAAGGAACGGTCGACTTGTTATTTCTTGGCTAATCTAACCTCTCCTTTCCCCAGGGTCCTGCTGCTCCCAGATGCTGCTCACTGGCTCTCATACGGCCCCTGATCTCGGTCCTCAGTTTCAGCTCCCTAATTGTAGTGGCGCATTTGTTTTCAAGTTCCTGAGCGTCCACCCCGTGTTGTCTCATATACCACTTTCCAACTTTAGTTTCTCTAAAGCCTCGCCTTGTGTGTTTCTCACACACAGTGACCCTCTTCCCCACGGGGGAGGTTAGGGTGATTGTAAGCCTGTTCTATCACCTGGGCTGCCGCTGAAGGGCCAGCTTTCTCCAGGTAGCTGTGTCCTCTCCCAAGATTGCATGTACACTGGATCTGGGGTCTAAGGGTTGGCACAATCCAGGAGCAGCCCAGCTTCCTCTTCCAATCCTGCCTCAATACTACTTCTGGGTCCAGTTAGTTCGTCTTTTGTTTACCCTCACATATGTGGGTTTCTCTGCAGCCCCACCTGAGGTGCCTGCTTTTCTACAGTGCACAGTTCAGAGCCCATTTTCTTGTGGCTACCCCTGCTGACTAACGCGAACTTATGCCATTTTATGTAAGAATACCGAGCATCTGCAGATTTGGATAGATCAGTGTGTGTGGAGGGGGTCTTGGAACCAATTCTCAGTGTGTATCGAGGACAGCTCTACCCGAGCCATTTAGGATACACACAGACGTCAATATAAGAAACACTTATAAATAGTTGCGAACACACACATTGACACATTTACAACAGCATCAACACCCCTGATGATAATAAACATTATTCAAACACACAAGCAAAGCAGGAGCTGCGCACAGACACTGACTCGGTAGATAAATGGAGACCTAAGAGTGAGAAGGGAAAAAGGAAATTTTTCCAACTCCATGACAAACAGCAAATAGGTCCTCACCTGCTCTGGAGATCCTCCAGTTTTTCATAAAGACCTGATTTGTTGGTGGCTTCCACTACATTTGGGGTTTTCTGAACATCATAAGCTAGCTCTTTAAAGTCAGTGTCAATACCTTCAAATCTTTTAGAATCCTATAAATAAAAAATGTAGAAAAAGAATTAACTACCATTCCCCTTAATTCCAAGAAGGTCCTTGCGGATAGCCAGTGACAGCTGTTCTTGAACTGTCCAATACCCAGATGAGAATCCAAGGAGGAAATGTTGTTAGTTTGAAACAGCAGTTCCCAGTCATTTTGGTCTTAGAACCCCTTTATTGCCAGGTGTGGTGATATATGACTGTTATCTCAGATACTCAGTAGGCTGAGGCAGGGTAACTACAAGTTTGAGATCAGCCTGGGCAAGTTAGGAGGAGCATGTCTTAACACAATTCAGTACAATATAGTACAATACATAGATACATGTAAGTAAATAAATAGAGACAGGGGTTCATAGCTCAGTGTGAGAGTGCTCAGGGGTTCAATTCCTACTATGGCCAAAAATTAAAATAAAAAAAAAACAACAATGAAAGAATTTTTAATTATTTAAAAATAATTGAGGAGTCCAAATACCTTTTATCTATGCAAGGCAATATCACATCATTGAATATTTTCTGAATTAGAAACTTATTTTAAGAATGACAAAAACATGGTGTTAACAAGTCCCATTTTTATCTAAAATGGTTACATCTTTAAAAAAATAAGTGAGAGAGAGAGAGAGAGAGAGAGAAAGAGAGTGTGTCATCCTTTCACTATACTTTTCTCCTTCCAGCCTCTTTACTGTCTGACTTAATAGCATCAGCGGCATTCTCGTATCTGCTTCTGAATTCAGTTCAGGTTGCTATCACATGTCATGCGGTCTCTAGAGAACTTCACTGGACAGTCACAGAATAATGAGAATGAAAAAGCCAAATAACATTTTAGTACGATCACCAAGGTGTTTTTGACCTTGAGAACTCCCCTGGAAAGGTCACAGGGACCCCCTATTCCCACCCCAGGAATGCCTAAGTCAAATTGACAATGGATCTAAAGGGATTTCTAGGTGCTTGAAAATGTCAGTATAACCAGGTAAATTCTCCTTCTGCAAATGTACTGCGATGTCAGAATTAACTGAAGGTCACCATCCCTCCCTCGGACACATACACTCTCTCGGTGTCCTAGAAAGTGACTGAGCAAGTAATATGTGCAACACATTTTAGCTCAATGTCCAGCTTCTGGTAAAATCATGTTGTTATCATTACAAAGCCATAATCATAATTGTTTGTGTTCTATGCATTGTTTTAATGATCTTTCTGAAGTCAGTATTA
Organism: Dasyprocta punctata; assembly: GCA_004363535.1. Classification (NCBI taxonomy): domain Eukaryota; kingdom Metazoa; phylum Chordata; class Mammalia; order Rodentia; family Dasyproctidae; genus Dasyprocta; species Dasyprocta punctata. Next base: position 75,713 of record RJWM01004266.1, on the reverse strand, counting down.
CTATTTGTCATAAATTACGTATGAAGAGGCACAGAGAGGTTAAGCAACTTGCCCAAGGTCTCACAGCTGCACACAGGAAATTCAGACTGAAGCCCAGACCTTCAGCCCTAGCCCTCTGCGATCTACACTTACCTCACAAGATGGTTTTTAAAATAAGAGGCCAGGGGAAAGTAAATCATAATTCCTCAGTGAGGTGTTTTGCTTCTATCCAAATGAAACTCTATCAACCTTATGGAAGTATGAAACTATCTGTCATGGATGTTCAAATGAAAAGAGCTGCATGGAAAATTGTAATTACACCAAAAGCAATTATGTAAAAAGTATATATATACATATCCATGAACAAATTGGGGAAATGATTATAATGAATGAAAATAGTGACTAGTTAGAGGTAAGGTGATGACTGATTTTATTACACTTTGAAATAATTTCAGCTATATGGCTAACACAAAGGAAATGAATGTCTTCTAGACAAACCCATAGCACTATCTGGATACCGAATTCTGTATTATTTTTAATTAAAAATTTCAAATGTCTCCTTAATGTCTCTGCTGAAGTCTCCACCTATGTCCTTGCTGGCTTCTAATTAAGCTTGCTCTTCTTCAATAGCTTGTATTTGAGATAAACAAAATCTAGCTTATTCAATTCAGCTTAATTACAACTGCTACAACAGAATTGTACCTCTTATTTTTCATTTTGACTACACAACCTTTAATCTACATTATTACACTAAATATGCTGTTGTGGAATGAGCTGGAAAACTAATGTTGTGATGGGATTTAATTTCTAAACAAAGTCTGGAAAACCTGTGACATTTTAGAATTAAGCTAATTTGTAAGCAAAGAACTTGCTGTACTGAATGGATACAGAAGTCTAAAAAAAATTACAAAGAATTAGAGTCCATTAAAAGAGTGGTTAGATAATGGCACATTTATTGGGACTAATTGGAGGGGGCATTCAAATATAGGAAAGGTAACAATGAGAAGAACACAGAGATTAGGGATATCCATCGTGATGTATAGCCAAGAGCTGGGATTCAGTGTTGGCACAGGCCAGAGTTAAAGAATGACTCACTGCTGAGCAGCAGCTGGAACTTGCCTGGATACAGGGTTAAGTGAAAGGGTTAAGTGCACACTTACGTCTCAATGCTCTAGGAAGGAGCCCATGAAGAACCCATCACAAAGAGAAGCAGCTAACACTATTTTTTATTTCCTTCACTTTTGTGCACTTAGAAAAAGTCAAATGTACTTCTTTTTCCTCCTAAAGAAAAACTGGTTGGTGCACTTTTCCCCTGCCTGACTGCAGGTATTCGACAAGGTTGGCGTTTGTGAGAGGCGCCCTCACGTGAAGCCCAAGCAGGGAGGTAGAAAAGCACAGAAACTGGGTGATTTCCCTTGGACCTGGATCAGAGAATAGAGCAGGTTTCCCATCCCAAGTACCTGGGGTAGCTGAGCACGGATATCTTCAGATCCAATGAATATGCTTTCCAGGTGAGACCATGTGCGCTGCACCTCAAACCAGATGGAGATGACAGCATCGGCAGTGGACAGCTTCTTCTGCCAGCCTGACACTTCCTCCAAGAAAAAAGTGACATACTTGGACATCATCAGGTTCTGAAGTTGAACTTGATTATCCTCCAGAACCTCGATCAGGTCCTCATCTGACTTCAAGAGGGGGACATGGGTCCGTGGGTGGGGCTCGTACTGGAATTCCATACCAGCCCAGGTGCTCTGCAGCTCCCTTAAGACCTTCTCCATCCCCATCTCTTTCACAGCTCTGTCTACAATGCCCCGGACCTCATCCTCAAAGAGGTGCAACTGGAGCTGCAGAAGCTGGGCCAGGGTGGTGTCTCTGTCCATAGTAAAGCTCACACCTGCGGCCCGCATCAGCTGCCTCCAGTGCCGCTGCCGGATGGCGGGGTTCTGCAGCTCAGCCACCGCCCGCAAGGAGGTGAGGGTATTCGTCACAGTCCTCTCCAGGCCCATGAAGGCATCCCATGTCCTGACCTCCTTGTCAAGGTTACGGATGTGCCGGGCGAATCGTTTGCATTCCATGTCCATGGCTTCCACGTTGATGTCCCTCCATGTGGTGGCTTCCCAGGCATGGATACTGGAGGTCACCATGCCAACAGTGTCCCATAGGTCCTTCAGCTGGCAGGCCTCCTTTCTGCACTTCTTCAGTTGCTTGCAGTCAGGGACACTGACTTCAAACAAGGCAGCGGACTCAGAAATGGAGGCCATGGTGGATTCCATCTGCTGGATCTCAATGTGCCTCATATCCAGGATTTTATGAGGAGTGATGCTATCAAACCTACAAAACACAACGTGTTCTCTTGGTAAGCACAGCACGCAGTTTCCCATTTCTAGAATCACCACAGTAAATGCTGCTAAGTATTTCCACAAAAGAGCAGTGACTTTAGAAAAGACATTCAAGATACATTGAGATGGGAGAATTAGAGGAGGGGCAATTCAATAGAAACATCATGCTTGGATCTTTTCTTCACATCCGAGGAAGTATATAAAATATCTCTCTTCTAATTTCCAAGTGTACCTACCCACATTCAGGGAGTAGTACCCTCTTATTCAAGCCCCTGTTAGATTCAGTCCTTCATTTAGCTCTTGGCTTCTGGAGATTGCTTGACCTAAAATAACCTTGTCACATTCATATAGAAACTGGAGAGCCAAAGCCCCCACCAGGAAAGTAGTGGTGGCCAATCTTTTAGTGAGGGAGTGTCTTAGTTACTTTTCTTGTTGCTGAGACAAAATACTTAACACCCAAAGTTAAAGGAGGAAAGGTTTGTTTAGCTTACAGTTTGTAGAGATTTCAGTCCATAACTGACTGGCTCCAAGGCTGGGAGGCACACGGCAGAGGGGTAACAGCTCATGGAGTGGGTAAACAGTAAAAACAACAAGGAAGACCAAGACAAGCCTCTTTCTGTCCCCTATACTGAATCCACTCCACTGGGTTAGGGTGCCAATCTAATCAGTGGGCTGATTTACTCACCCTTAATCCCACCACTGCACTACGATCAACCACCTGGTCTGGATTCAGCCACCTCCTAAAGAAACCTATGACCCCATGAAGCTTTGGGGGGACATCTCCACACAAACCACAACAGGGAGCCACACTTGGAAGTCCAAGCCTGACCCTCTCTGGTGTTGCTCCCTCTTGGGTTAAGGTTCTCCGCCCTGGCTACATGGCCAACTTCTGCTTCCCACGACTAGACTTTTGTCCAGATCACTTAAAACAGAATCATTTCAATTAGGATTCAGGATACGGCATTTTTCAAACTCCTGTGGTGACTCTGATGTGCCAAGGAGGTTTCTTTTCCATAGGAAAGCCCCAGGCTGATGATCTGGTGTCAGGACCAGGAGCAGTGCCTCCGCCCGGAGGACCACGTCGGGACCAGGAGCGGTGCCTCCGCCCGGAGGACCCCGTCGGGACCAGGAGCGGTGCCTCTGCTTGGAGGACACATTTAGTGATCATGCAGACTGAATATAAAACCCCCACCAAAGCCCTAAGCTGTCTGAGTGATTTTCCCTCACTGTGTGCTCGAGCCAGGCCTCTCACAGCAGACCCACCCCTGAGCTGTGCCTGACCTCTGCTATTGTTCCCCCTTCTCTGGCCCCTCCAACGTCCCAGGGCAGCCGCAGTTCTGCACTATACCTAGCTTTAGGCTTTCAGTTCGTGTTTCCTCGTTCCTTTCTCTCCAGTGCTTAAGGCAGACATCCATTTGGAGATGGCTTTTGACCTTCATGTTGTTAACACTTTATGCTGCTTCCTCAGAAGCCACAGATTCCTGAGCCCTCCTTTCACCTGGTATGAGACCTCTACATGTCACCAGGTAACATTTCCCGATCACCCAGATGTGTAAGGGGTCTCTCAGTTTTCTTCCCCAGTCCTTCCTTGCCCTCCCTCCTCATCCCCATCCTCAGGTTTACTTGTTTCTGTGTGTACCAAGGGTTAGATATTGGAGTTACCATGACTTAAGGGAGGATAGTCTGTTCTCCCATAATCAGAACAAGGCATCACAGGATTCACCTTCAAGGGAAAGGTTGAAAAAAATGAGTGACTACAGAATTGGTTATTTCCTCCTGCCCCCTGCACGTTTGTGTTTCTATTTCTGTGTGAATACATATGTGTGTTTGTTGTTAGAATATGGAGGGGAGGAAAGAAGAAAGAAAACAGCATGCAAATGCCTTTTCTCGAACTGCCCTTCTTTCAATTGCCTAGAAATATTTGACTTGATGGATAGAAAGTAATCCTAGATAAAGTCATTTACCTGAACTGCTTTGCAGTCACACCTAATTACCATCCAACACAATAACAGTTATGTATATCATTAAATTAGTGTCAGATTAAGTTTGATGCTTGTTATGTTTAATTCCTGCTTATTGCATCTAGATTACTTTGGCTCATGGACTATGGCTGTAGTTCTACACTGTAAAAGAATGAAACCAAACATAACTTGCAGGTCAGTGCTATTTCTCATTTCAGGATATTTCAGAACAGAGCACAAGGCTGGAGTTTCAGAGCTGAAGAATGTGCTCTTTCTATGTAGGCACGGTGCTTTCTAGCCTATGGGGAGCAGTAAAGGAAGGACCAGATGGAAATAAAGGGAGCAGCACGGCAAAGGACCCAGCAAGGAGGAAGATCACCGAGTAAGCTGTCGTTTCGCTTATTCCTCATGCTCAGAGATTGATTGTTGGTGTGTGTGGGTCTTTTTTTTTTATCTTGACTAAAGTGAACTTAGAATATGAAATCAGCCTCTGAGGGTTAGTGTAAGATCTGTAAAATTTAAGCAATTCACAAAACCCATATCCTGTTTAATTTAGTAATGGAGTACAATTCAGGAATAACTTATTAGATATGCATTATAGTATTTATGGTGTACACATAGATGATAAATCCTAACAGTTCTTTCCCCATCACATATGGATATCCTTAAGTCAATGTTGGTTCCTCAAATATTTAGAGGAGAGCATTTGTCAAGCCTACTGCAAATTTCATCCGCCCTATGGCATAATTTTTGTTCATTGTTTAACTTTGTGGACAGTCATTTCCTGTGGTTGAGCAAGTATAAAAACTAATTTGGTCTACACTGGAAGGCACCTTTAGACATAAGGATAGGCAGCCCACTTACCATTTCAAGACTACAGGGCAAATTGTCAGCTTAAAAATAGGCTTAATAAATGTGGTGTAGCTTAAGAGCAAGAAAGTTATAGGAAGCAAAGGGATATAATGAGTTTTTGAAATTGAAATAATAATAACAAAAGTATTTTTAATCAAAAAGATAAATGTCTGGCAGGTCTGCATGACTAAAGCTATAATTAAGCAAAGTGGAAATAAGGTGCTTGTGTATGCGGTTGTGGAAAGATGATTCATTCAGGCCTCAAGCAAACACGGAGTAGGGAGAGAGGGAAGGAGAAGTGACTTCACTGATTCTTGGGAAGCTAATCTCAGTAAACGTTAACCTCCGCATGGTGTCTTCCCGTAGGGTTAGGGCGGCGCATCTTCACTTCACCGTCCCCAGGCGTACAGAACTCAGCACGCCCAGCTCTGGACTTGCGGTTCCTGTCCTTTATATTCTGCACCTGCCCATCCTGGTAGGAAGTGCTTACACTACCTGCTTCCACCTGTGCGTTCACGCTTCAAGAGAGGGAATCACCCTAACTCGCCTTCTCTCTCATTTCCCATCTTCATTCAGTCCTCTGGATTCTTTTTTGTGAGTATTTCTCAAACCGAACTTTCCCTCTCCATGATCTCTCTCACTGCTCCAGTTAGGGCCTTACCACTTCACACCTGGGCTGTTGAGATCTCTGTCTCATTAAATACCTCATCTTGAATCTTGCTTGTTTCAGCTGTTGTCTATAGTCATGAGAAGGTAGGATTAATAGTTCAGAATGTCTCTGATTTAACCATTGTTTGCCTTATAATTTTTTGATATTACAATGATACAAATGCAATGCACATTCGGTAGAACTTGTGCTTTGAATTGTGAAGTCTGATTTTCTCCCAGGCTGGTGAGTTACATGCAGTCTTCTATTCTCTCACGAGGCTCGGCAGCCTCAGTGAGCCACAGAGACCATGAAATGAGACAATTGATACTGTACATTATATCGTGTTGCTAAGCTGTGCTGTTTGGTAGGTTGGTTGCATGAGTCCATTTTTAGTTATATGTCAATTTAAAATGGGTTTGTCAGGATGTAACCCAGTTGTAAATGAAGGAGCACGTATGTTTTGTGGTCCTCAGTGACTTCAGTGGTTGATCATGGTTACACTGGATACTTGGACCTCTCCGTTATCACCTCCTATGCCCTGCTTCCTGGCCACAACAAACCTGCAATTCTCCATGTGTTTCTTGTATTTTCAGCTTCTCGGTCTTTACATGTGCGGTTTCCTTTGCCCGGAATATCTGCACTCTCTTTTCCTCTCCTTCCCTCTCCTTTCCTTTTCTTTCTTTGCCTTTCCCCATAATGGTTCTTCCTTGCCACTGTCTCGAGCAGCATGTTTTACAGTGTGTGTGAACTGCTTCCCCAGTGGGGGTTAGAGATGGCACTCAGTGTCCATGCTTATTACTCATTTATTGAAAATTGTCTTTGAGGCTATAAATTCTTGAAGTAGGGGGGAATCTGTATTATATCAAAATCCTAGCACCTGCATCATTTTTTGCTAACTCCACTGTTGAGACCACAGCCTCATCTACTCTAGGAAAATCTAAATCTCATGAACCAGTAACTTGCCTTAGGATACTGATATATCCCTGGGAGATTTAATAACTAATACTGATCTTCAGGTTTTTAGGAGACTACAGATACTGCACAAGTGGGACCAAAGCCCTCCAGTCCTCTGTTCGGCTCTATTGGGTCATCTGAAAGTTGCATTTTCTCTAGCTGTCCTGGAAGACAGCTCCCAGTGAGAGAGGCCTTCAACAAGGTTATCCTGGCTGTTTATAGAACCTGGTTGCCAGCTGAAAACACAAATGGTTTCTATTGAACTAGAGCTCACAGGGTCAGATTGTTTTGACTAAGAAATTCCTGGATTACTTGGTCTCGATGTGAGTGAGAAGACTATATATCACAGAAACACTTCTTAAAGTCAGGAAAACTGTGCTGACTGTCAGAAAGACTAAACAAGAGAATACTTTCAGGTGCACACCTTTCATTTAAGGGGGAGCATTAGCCCACAGTTTCAAGAGGGCTGGAAAGTTCTTGACCCTGGTAGAGTAGTCAATTATGGTGAAGTGTGAGAACTCGGGTAAACATGTGCTGATGCAACTTCAAGAACGAAAGGAGGAAATAAAATCTGAATTGGTTATGAAGAGGGAACCTTAATCTGAGTAACCTAATTCCCACGGCACCTGTTGGACTGCAAGGGCCTAAAAAAGCATTTTCTTTTTCCTCCTCAGTGACAAGAACATTACAAGTTGAACTTCCCCTGTGTAATTCAACCAGGAACAGAAACTTGCATTCATAGAGCAATGTACCAAGGTCTGCAATTTAGAAATTCACAATGTCCTAAAAAGGACAGAACCAGTACACACATAGTACATGCAGATTTCAAATGCTCATGAGTACCAAAGTGAGACACAAAACAAAACTCATGAGTTGACACCCACTAAGATTCCCTTTAGAATTAAGTGCACGATTCGGCTCCAGTCCTGATGGTTTTCTCGACAAGAAGAGAAATACATCAAAATTGCAGAAATGTTTGGTTTTCCACACTGCTGTGAGCAGTTCTTTTCAAATCATTATCTTCCAAAGATTCATCTGCATGTCAAATTAACAGATGTGAATTTGGAAAACCCGGCTAAGAGTAGCAATATTCTCATAGCTGGCAGAGAGTTACAAATGCTGAGAAGGAAAAATATGCATATAGCTATCAAATAGAAGTAAAGTAAAATAAACTCCAACACCTGATCAATACATGTACCATTATAACAATAAATAGGGGACATCCGGTTTCTAACAGACACAAGAAAGCACAACAGCATTTGCAAGCAGTCTCGGAAGTCTCCAACTATCAACCTGTGAAATTCTTTTGAAAATTTAAAAGAAGACAGTTGACATGAAGACACGATTTGCTGCCATTGGTATGGTTGTGTTTAACACTAGGTAGCTTGAAAACCCATCTCCTCATCAGTATTGTTTCTGCATGATCAGTTTTCAGTTTTGAAAATTCAATTACAAGACCAAAGGAGTTTAAAAAATAAGCCTCACACTCCAAAGAATAGTCCCTAAATGAATTAATTCCACAAATGCTTTAGGCACCAGCTGTTTCTTTGGATATGTTCCTTCAGAGTTTCATGCCCTGGTACTATGACTTAAAAAGAAATCAGTTACTGACCTTGAGGGTTGTGGTTTTCAAAACTGACTGCAACAGGAATCATCTGGAGAGGTTTACACAATACTGGCTCACAGACCTTAACCCGAGAGAGTTTAATTTAGTTCATGTGCAGCACACACACTAGACCCTGAAGGTTTTGAAGTCTCCCCATGTGGTTCTAATGTGCCAGCACTATGGATTAGATATGCTTTAATTTAAAATCCCTGGTTTTGTGTATCTATGTGCAGTTCACACACCTGCCCTTTCCTGTCTGTTAACATGCTCCCCTTGCTCTGTATAGCTCTAAGGACAACGCTTGGAAGGTGGGAGCTACTTAATGGCTTGTTCCATGAATCAGTGATGTTAATAAGCTCTTCCTGAAGTTGAGGGAGAGAGGAGGGTGAGTACAGACTGGTTAATGGGTACCAAGTCACAGCCAGATATGAGGAGTCTGTTTTGATACTAAATTACACAGAAGGGTGATTGTAGTGAATAATACAGTGCATAATCTAATTCAAACAGCTAAAAGAAAGGTTTTTAAATTTTCTCATCACAAAGAAATGGCAAATGTTTGAGATGATGGAGAACCTCAATATCCTGAGGTGATTATTACATAAAATGTAACTGCACTGAAACCTCACACTGTGTGGAGGTATCTGAGCATTACTGAGCACAGAGAAAACCCCTTAAGTCAACCTTCGCCTGAATAACCCTTCCTGTGGGCTACCAAAATGTCTTCAAATATTACTTAAACATTTTACCTGTCAGTTTTTTAAAAGCAAGAGAACAGAAGTCTGTGAAAGTTCAGAATGCTAAATAATTGCCACATATAATCCTTGAACAAAAAGGTTCTAGTTTTTTTTAAAGGAAAAAAATTTGAACCAAGTTTGATCACCTGACACAGGTCACGACAGGACTCTCCCACACTAGCACTGCGTTTTAACCGGAGGCAGACGTGAACGAGAAGACTGAACCGGGCTTCTCCGCTAAGAACACGCGACAAAAGCGCAGCAAGAAAACCAACGGCAACTCGCGGATCACGATTTTTGAAGGAAAAGAGGTTTCATTTGCATTTTTCTGATGGCTAGTGGTGTTGAACACTTTTTCCATAGACTCTTTGCCTATCTGAATTTCTCTCAAGATGAATCTAGCTAATTTTTCCACTTTTTAATTGGGATTATTGTTTTATGAATATTAATTTTTTGAGTTTTTCACTTTTTATTAATGCTCTATCAGAAGAGTACCTTGCAGAAGTTTTCTCCCGTTCAGTGCCTTGTCTCTCCAGTCTGCTGTTTCCTTTGCTATGTAAAACCTTTTAAATTTGACGTAGGCCCATTTGCTGATTCTTGATATTCTTTCCTCTGCTTTTGGAGTCCTGTTCGGAGTCTTTGCCCTCACCTGTGGTTTCAAATGTTTCCCCTATGCTTTCTTCCCTAACTCTAATTCTACACTGAGATTCCACCTTACACCAGTCGGAATGGTTGTCATCCAGAATGCAAAAACCAACGCCGGCAGCAACGCAATGAGCAGGAAGAGGACCCTCCAGTGCTGCTGGGAACGTAGACTAGTGTGGCCAGTGTGGAAATCAGAACGGAGGTTTCTCAAAACATTAAACAGAAATGTCATTTTAAGGGCTGGGAGTTTGGCTCAGCGGTTTAGGCACCTGCCCGGCAGGCGCAAGGTTGTGGGTTTGATCCCTGGTATCGAAAAAAAAAATCATTTTATGCAATTTTACTACTCCTGTGACTATCCCCCCCAAAATCAAAGATTGAATACTATAGTTATACATGCATGCCCACGTTTATAGCAGCACAATTCGCAGTAGTAAAGCTCTGGAAACAGCCTAGAGGCACACTGACAAATGAATGTAGTATGAAGAAAATGTAGTATACACACACAATGGAATATTACTTACCATAAAGAAAAATGAAATCATGTCATTTGCAAGGAAATGAATGGAACTAGAAATTATCATGTTAAATGAAAGTAGAAATCAGCTAGGCTCAGAAAGTTAAATATGGCATGGTTTCTATTACTGGACTAAACAAATAAATAAATAAATACCAAAGGAGAGATGAGAGGAAATCAGGAAGCAGACTTTCAGAGACAGGGAAGGGGGTCAGTGACGACAGAGCGGGCGGGAAGCGTGGGGAATAAGACTGAAAGTGATTAAGATATATTAAATGTATGTGCCAACGTCCCAGAATAAACTTCACCCTTACGCAGTATCAAGTGCACTAATGAAATGTCACAGAATCCACACAGGGAAAGGAGGCGGCAGAGGCACCCGCGGCCGCACCTGAAGGGGGCCGCTCTGCGGAATCGCTCCCGGAACTGCTGCTGCTCCGCGTCAAAGGCCGCGCACCTCTGGCGAAGGACGGCCACTTCACTCGCCTGCAGTGGGGCCACCTGCTGCCTCACAGTGACGGCCAGCTTCTTTATGTGGGTCCATTTCTCAGGCAGCTCCTGCAAAGGAGACCTCGGTACGGTCAGACCCACAGCCCTCCTCCCCTGTATCCCGGAGCCGGCATCATGGAGATTCTTTGATCCACGCCATGTATAATCGCACTTCTGGCTGTCAGGGTGGAGCATCAGCTTCACTGGCTTTGAGAGTCACCCAGAGGATTGGTGAGCATAACGCCGAGTGTGTCTGGGAAGGTCATGGATGCACGGCCTTAGGGTCCATGCCTGGCCCCTCGCCTCTTCCTCTTTGGTGCTGTTCCCCTGCTCTACTCCTCTGTATAAATTGATCCCTTCTGCAATATTTCTGCCTTAGAGACAGTTGACCATGGACTGAATCCCCCTAAAAAGTGAAACCTTTTCCTTCCATTAGTTGTGGAAATCAGGTACTGTGTCCAGGAATGGAAAGCCACTAGCACAGTCCTCTAATGTGGTGCTATCGTTCACTCATTCTTCACAATGTTCTCCTTTCGTCAGGTTACAACTTGTACCTCCTTAGTCACCTGCTCTCTCCAGTCACCCACTTCTGACTCCACACCAGCCCTGTCACCTGCACCCTCTGGGCCCGTAACACTCAACCCTTTCTACGTTTTTCAGGAGTGCTTGGTTACCTTTTTCTATGTTCCACATTCTGTCTCTGACCATCTTAACATTACACAAACATTCTTATCTCCCCTAAATCAAAAATTGGCACTCTTTAATTCTGGGGAAGAATCTTCATTCATATTAATTTTCCTATATATCCACATCATTGCGTTCTTCCATATTTATTGAGTTTCCAGAATGTCCTAGTCATTACCTATTAAAGTTTCTTTTCTTTTCTTTTTTTTTTTTTTGGTACTGGGGATCAAACTCACAACCACACACCTGACGAGCAGGCGCTTAAGCCACTGAGCCAAACTCCCAGCCCTCCTCTAAAGGTTCAGAAAGGGCAGATGAGTCATCATCACAGCCTGCTTTTCATTCACTTCCACCCACGTTATCCCACTCTTAAACACTCAAACTTCTCTTCTGTTTTTTGTTTTTTCTTAATATATAAATGCACTGACCTCCAGTTGCTTAAACACAGCTTCTGGCAATTCTTGGTCATAGGTTTTCAGCAATTCGATAGTTTGCTTGAGGGGCTCAAACATTTCATTAGTGCTGATCTGCCGCTCTTTAAGGGCTACAAGGTGTCCCATGATGTCAACCAATCCTTGGAAATCTCCTTTCTCCACTTTCTTGAGCAAGCCACTCTCACTGCTTTTTATAAATGCTTCCAGGTCATCCAGGCTAATCAACACAAACAGAACATGAGGAATCACTCTGTTCCACTCCTTAAAAGCAACGTTTACTTATTTCCCTCACAGTAATAGTTATGATCACAGAAAGCTCACTGTGTGCCTGGTACTCCTTTGTGTACTACCCGCTGATGTTGTGACCATCATAGCCTACCCCCTGATGTTGTGACCACATAAAACATGTAAGTGGGACACCTGCTGAAACTGGAATAAGGTTTGCAGATTAGTTACTTGTATTCCACCAATATTTAACTTATTTCACTTTATTTCATTTTGTTTTGTTTTGTTGGAGATGTAGTGAAGGGTTTCAAACACTGTAGGCTTGTGGTGATTAATGGGCACTAGTGACCTAAAGGAAAGATTCATTAGGCAATTACATGTAAATCTGGAGATCCTAGAAGATGGGGCTTAAAATATGAGTTTGGTTGCTAATATCACGCAAATGTTCTAACTTTGCCTGTGCACTGCTGGAGGAGCAGCGCAGGGCTCTGGGCACGCCAGCTGCACGCTCTAGCACTAAGCTGCATCACCAGCTCCACAGACGCTTCGGACGCATTGGCTGAAACTCTCTGGAAAGTGTATGTTGACAGAGAAGAAAGTTCAGGATTGAGGCTTCAGGAATTTAGTACTTTGAGGGTGAGGAGAGAAAAGGAGCCCAGCAAAAGAGATCAAGAGTGCAGAGCTAGTGAGATGGAGGGAAAACAAGGAAAGTGAGGAATTATGAAGGGACATAAAGACGCTGCATGGAAAAGAAGGAGGGTTAGCTGTGACAAATCCTACTGGAAAGTGAACATAAGGTGACGCGCGACAATTACCGCTGGATTTGACCATATGCAAATTACTGGTGGCTTTGACCAGAGTGGTTTCAGTGCAGTAGTCTGGCAAAGCCTAAATGGAAAGTTAGAGAATGATGGGCTTCTGTTTCTTGTTGTATGGCCTACATGATAATACAAGTGACTTTTCTGGGTAAAAAACTGAATACTTAAGCAAATATGTCAAAATCAATTCAAACTGTATCAGTAAGGTAACATGAAGTTAGGAAATGTCCAGAGGCTGAAAATGTAAGGAAAACAAAAAAGCATACGAAGATAGCAAGATTTGACGCTGCATTCGCGTCACAGTTTCTACTGTTATTATTTTATCAACTGTAGAGAACAAGCGATAAGCACGGGACCCACTCAGGGTGGGAACGCACGGGAGGTGGCCTGGGACACTGGGAAACCACTTGGTAAAAAAGAAACAAAAGTGCCGTGCAGGAGAGAACGGTCTGCAAATGTAACTGCTTGGATTTTGGCATGGAAGGATCACAGCAGGCAGGAATCCAGCGGTGCCAGGGTTGGCAGAGACCCTCGATGACTGGCAAAAACAAATGCAAATCTTTCCTGGAAGATAGCAACCAACTAAAATCCAGTCCTCAAAGGATTCCTGACAGACACAATTTCAGGGAGTATGATTTTACAATAAAAATCATAAACTACACCAGGAAAGAAGTCACCATGAGTGGGAGTCAGCAGAATGAATGAAATTAAAACTGAAGATTTCAGATAGAGGAATTCAGACGTAGAATACAAATTAGCAAGATGTAATGTGCTTTAAAGATACAAAAGTTTTTAAGTACCTTGCTTCATTGTTTCTGTCCCACATAGCAAGAGAGAGTGGCTTCTCTACGGTTTCTTGGACATAAATTCGAGACTAAGAAAAACTTCTTTCTCGTAAGCAGAAATGTTTTCTTCAAGCTTCGGTCTTCAGAGCCTAAATACATGCACGCTGTCTCAGTAGGTCCTGGTCACTGTCCCTGACCTAACTTGCCCTTTATGTTTGAGCATGAACTCCTAATTGTATTAGGGAAGTGAGAATACAGTGATTTCGGTTGTTCTCCCAACATATTCAGAATCTGTGATGGTGCGTAGACCTTTCTACTGAAGGACAGATCTGAAAAAGTGATGACATTTGCCATTGTGGATAACAACAAAATTAAGAGTTAGGATTATTAATTTTAGAGAATTACAGCCTCTGATGGGATTACTTTGGAAGAAGCATAGGAAAAAAGTATAGGACATATGAAAAGCTTTTTCATGTCTTATAGCATTGTAGTACAGTGCTAGATTAATGGGCAATTCCAGGAAAATAAAGCTACTAATTTTTGTAGGCCTTGATGTCACCTAAATAGATGATACAAAAAACCTACTTTTAATTTGACAAATTAAAAGTTGTCTTACATTCAACAGATGAAAAAGAGAAAAGAAGGGTTTTAAACATTTAAACATGCTTAAAAAAGAGGTTCAACATGTCAGTGAAAAGGATACTATAAATGTAAGCAAGAAACATTTGAAAACAACCAAGTAGATAATGGAAAAATGGAAAGTAAAATCTTAATTTCAATGAATGGATTAAACTGGAACTTTAGACAAAGTTGAAAGAAGGAATTGCCTCAGTGCCATGCCACCCTGCCTTGGAGCCAGCTGATTGTGGACTGAAACCTCCAAAAACTGTAAGCTAAATAAACCTTTCCTTCCCTAGTTTGTGTGTCAGGTGTTTTGTCTCAGCAAGGAGTAAAAAGTAACCAAGACACTGCTGCATGATAGAAGAGACATCGTCTAAACTGCACCGCAGAAAGGACAAGACAAGGAAGTTCAAAGACAGAGGGGACAGTAAAAGTGACTTCACGTGAGTGTCACAAGAGCTCCGGAAGGACAAAATAGAAATTATGGGCAAGAAGAAATATTGAGGAGAGTCTAGCTAAGAATTTTCTTGAACCACTGAAAGGCAATAAATACAACATCAGGAAAACCCAACAAATTTCAGGTAGAATGAATATGAAGAAACCCTCACATAGATATTTCAATGTGAAACTGCATTACCAGAGGAAAGACATAAGGTTAAAGTTTATTTTAGAGCAAAGATATATTTTTATCAAGAAAGAAAGAAAGAAAGAAAAAGAAAGAAAGAAAGAAAGAAAAACTAGACAAATATAGCTGATCATTCACCAGCAAAAATGCAAGCTAGGGCACAATGGAACAATATTTTCGATAATCAAAGAAATTTTGTGTTTTGTTAAAATCTGCAATTTTTTTTTTTTTTTTTTGTACCTGGGATCGAACTCATGACCTCAAACTTGCCAGGAAGGCACTTACACCGCTGAGCTAAATCCCTGGCCCTGTGTTTTCTTAAAATGTTCTTCCACAAAACCACTTTTTTCAAGAACAAGGGCAAAATAAATACACTTTCGAAAAAGAACTAATGACAGGGTTCTGTCAATAGAAGCTTCCAAAGGGAACTTCTCATGGATACACCCCAGGAAAAGTCCTGTCTGTCGTGTACAAAGACGGAGCGAGAAAAGAAGCTGGGGAAACGATGGTAAATCTAAGTAAACACTAAGCAGATGGGAGACCCGAGGATGCGGCTCACTGGCAGAGTGCTCGCCTAGCACGCACGAGCCCCTGGACTCCACGCTCAGCACTGAAAAACAATCGAGATGTATAACTTTTTAAAATAAAGTATAATTCTGAGAGTTTAAATAAGCAATGGAGAGCAGTCTAAGTTACCAGGAATGAAAGGATATGACTGTTTGGATGAACAATACAGACAGAACTCCTCTTGTACGGGTTTTAAGGAGAGTAAAATCTCTGATGGACATTTTATTTTTTAATTTTAGGGTGCTTATTAAAGCAACTGTGGTAACCATTAGAACAAAACCACATACATAGTTTTCAGACTAGCAGTGTGACAAATGGAATAGGGAAAAGAAAAGAAAATATTTAAAAAATTCAACCTGAAAACAGGAAGGAGGGAAAAACAACCACAAATAGAAAACACATGATAAAATGATGCATTGAAATTCAAAATAGTACAGAAAATGTTAATGAACAAAACCTTCCAGTTAAAGAATAAATATTGTTAAACTGGATAAAAATTTTAGTTGTGCACTGATTATAAAAAAAGGCTCTCTTAATGTAATCACACAGCAATGGATAAATCTAAAGCATATAAAGAGATGTACCAAGTACATAACACACAAAGGAAAACTGATTTAGCTACATCAATATAAAACAAAACAGACTTTACTACAAGAAATAAATCTGGGGATAGAGAAAAATGTTTACGTTTTAACTAAAATGTTTAGTTTTCAGGAAAACATGAAAAGTCAAAGTCGTATACCCATAAAACACAACCTTAAAACATGCGAAACAAAGAGTGACAGAATCACAAGGAGAAATCAGTAGTACACCAGTAAAGAGGAGGATTTCATACGATTATCTTGGTAATTTTCAAGCAGATTAAGAAAGGCCATAAGTGTAGATCTGAATAGAATTAGCAAGCTTGGTCAAAGAGACATGCACAAACCACTGCAGTAGTTAGACTACATACTCTTTTCAAGCATGCGGAGAAAACTGACAAACACTGACTACACAATCATGTATACAAAACAAAATTCAACAAATTTCAGAATCTTGGTATTATAGGTATCACATTCTCTGATCACAGTACAATTGATCTAGAAATCAGTAACAGAAATATAACTAGCAAAACCTCATACTTGACAGTTTATAAAGTCCCCAAATCATTATAATGAATATTTAAAATATTTAGAACTAGATTATAATAAAATATTACATATTAGAACTTGAGAGATGTAAGTAATCTTGTATGTAGAAGGAAATTTAACTACTAAAATGCTAGTGTTCAAAAAGGTAGAGGGCTCAAAATTAATAAGCAAACCATCAATCTTAAATTAACCAAAGAACAGAAAATAAATCCAAAGACACTAGTAAAAGAAAATAATAAATATAAAATTTGTATTATTGAGATAAAAATGAATTATAATACATAGAATCAATGAATTGATAAAATAGCTCTTTGTAAATCTCTGGCAAGATTATTTGAGAAAGAAAGAAAGCAGAAATAAAAATTAACTAAAAAGGAATAGAAATAAAAAGGGGGCATATCATACACTGTAGCAATTAAACTAGTGAGTGCATATTATAAATTTTATGACAATAAGTTGATGATTTTCATGAGATGGATTATTTCTAGAAAATATGACACTAAAACGACTAAGGAAAGAAATATTCACATCTTTATAACCATTAAAAAATTACACCTTAAAATCTTCCCACAAAGAAAATTATAAGCTTAAATGTCTCTCTATAAGATTTAAATCAAATTTTCAAGGATCAAAGAACTCCAATATTATACCAGCTCTTCCACAGAACAAACAGGAAGGATTATTTCTTAACTTGTTTTATGAAGCTAGCAAAACCATGAAACCAAAATCAGACAAAAGCAGTAATAAAAAGGAACAGTGAAAGCTAATCTCAATCACAAATATAGGTCCAGCAAGGCTTAACAAAATATTTGCAAGCAAAATGGACCAGTGCATATATTGGAAAAGATAACACTGTGTTGATTTTATCTCAGTAATATTAGACTGGCTTAATATGAGAAATCAAATAATAATGTTCACTACCTTAACGTTTCAAGGAAATAGAATTATTTAAAGAAATTAGAAAAAGCACTTGATAAATACTTTGCACACTCTTATGCTCTTAATAAATTAGGAATAGAAGGAAACTTCTTTAACCAGATAAAGCAAAACCATAAAAATCTCATACAATTATTAAACTTAGTAGTATAAGAAAGGTAAATGCATAATGATTGAGAAGGAAAAGATAAAAGCCATAAATTAGTAGATGAAGTACATAACCCAAAAGAATACACAGAAAAAAAATTATAATTAGTAAGTTAATTTAGCAAGATAGCTTGATACAAAATCAGTGTACAAAAACCAACTGCATTTCCATAGAAAATATGATTTAAAAATACTTTATACTAGGAATAAAAACAAATACTGAATCATAACAAATACATGTAAATTATTTGAAATGTAATGATTACAAGGTTTCATTGACATAAATGAAAAGGATATAAGTGGAGATATGACATATTCTTGAAGATGAACACTAAATTCTATGAGGAGAGTTCTCAAATTGATCTATAGTCAGTGTAAATGCAGTCAAACTCTCAATAGTCTTTTTCTGCTATGGACTGATGAATAAAATTTATATTAAAAGTAATGGCCAAGAATCAACAAGACATTCTTAATGAAAATGAAGAAATCAGGGACTTGCCCTGCCAGATATCAAGATTTATTACAAAGCTATAATAATTAGGATTTTTGTCATTGACGCAGCAATACAAGAGAGCAATACAAGAGAGTATTCAATGTGAAAGAGAATATTCTAGAACATTCAGAAGAGAATATTGGGCAGCATCATGAGGCTCTCTAGGCAAAATAAAAAGATTTATTTAATGTGACAAAAGAAGAACAACATAAGGGATGTATAGATATACTTTGCTACACTGAAATTAAGAATTACTCATCAAAATACCATGGTTCGATCACACTCTGGGAATGAGTACTCACTAGCCACACAGAGGATCGAGTTCTGCCCAGCCCAGCGTCCCAGAGCAATCCATCACGGGAACGCCCGGCCAGCCTCACAGGACAAAGAGGTACCAAGCTCAGCCCAGCCCAGAGCCCTAGAGCCACTCATAAGGGAGTGACCAGCATAGCCAGAGGGTTTTGGAGAATTTGAGCTCCGCCCATCAGAGCACAAGGCCCCAGCTACATAGTTCAGGCATGCAGCCACTGGGCAGGTCCTGGAGGTTGTGAACTCCACCCAGCCAGGTGTAAGGCCCTGGCACCATAGGCCAGGGTCGCACTCTGGTTAGCCCCGTGCTTCAGAGGCTCTGAACTCCTCGCAGCCAGAGGCAACGTCCTGGTGCAATGCCGTGGGGTGCACTCCACCTAGTCACCTGGGTCCCGGAGATTCTGGACTCCACCCAGCCAGGCACAAGGCCCCAGTGCCACACCCCGGGAGTGTGTCTCTGCTAGCCACCTCAGTTGCAGAGGTTCTGAATGCTACATAGCCAGTTTCTAGGCCCCAGTGACAAATTCCAGGTATGTACCCCTGCTAGCTCCAGGGAGGATACAAGCTTTGCCTAGCCCAGCATCCCAGAGCAACCCAACCAAGTACATCAGGGGAATACACAGCCAGCCTCAAATGCCACAGAGCACAAGGACCGGGCACCATAGTTTGGGGGTGCGCCTCAGCTAGCCACAGGGATATTGGAGGATTGAAGCTCTACCCAGCACAGTGTCCCAGTGCAATCCATCAGGAGGCTCCCTGGTCAGCCACACAGGTCCCAGAGGAAAATGACAAAATGAAAGAGCAATATGCAGTCTCAGTCCTCCAGCCCAATGAGAACAAACCCAAGACACAGTGAAATGGAAGGCACTGGGAATCACACAACTGAATTTTCTGAAATGATAGCAACTGAAGTAAAGAAACAACTCCATAAAGCTATAGAGGAAATCAGATCAGTAATAATCTCTCAGGTAAAAAATGAAACAACAAACATTATGAAAGAAATGCTGTGTGTATCTGAGACGATCAAGATTAAAAATAAAAGAACATAAGAAAATGATGGAAACTTGAATGAGCAAAATAAGACACAATAAGAATGCATGAAACAGATTCAAAGGGATATCCAGGAAGTTAAAAATTCCATTGAAAGTTGGCAAAAACCACTTGAATAAAGCTGAAGATAGAGTCTCAGACCTTGAAGACAGCATGGAAGTTTATGATCATGAAAGAAAAGATCTCTTAAAAATAACAAAGAACCAGGAAACAACAACTCAACAACAGTAAGATGATGCCAAGAGAAACAATGTAAGATTGACAGATGTCAATGAAAAAGCAGGCATCAATACAAATGACCTGCAAAGACTATTTGCATAAATAATAGCAGAAAATTTTCCAAACATGGGAAGAGAATCTGATATACACATAAGTGAGGTATTCAGAACCCCAATTAACCATAACCAAAATAAATCTTCACCCAGACATATAATAATTAGGATATCAGAAATTCAGCACAAGAACAGAATACCACAAGCTGTCAGAGAAAAGAAACAGATCACCTATGAAGTAAAGCCTATCAGAATTACAGCAGACTTCTCAACACAAACCTTCAAGTCAAGAGGAACTTGGAGTGAAGTATTTTAAATCCTGAAAGAAAACAACTTTCAACCCAGATTGCTGTATCCTGCAAAACTATCTTTACAAATTGATGGAGAAATAAGACACTTCCATGACAAAGAACTGAAGAAATTCATGGCCACCAAACCAACACTACAAAGAGTACTGAAAGACACTCTAGAAAGAGACAAAGATAACTACAACCCTAAGAACAACAGCAAAAGGAAACCACTAGTCATGGCAAACAATTAAACAGAAAAAGTAGAAAACCAACAACAGAAACATAACATGACAGTGATAAGTCAGTACATATCAGCTATATCAATCAATGTAAATGGTCTCAACTCACCAATAAAAAGAAACAGACTGGCAGAGTAGGTTAAGAAACAAAATCCAACAATATGCTGTGTATAAGAAATACATTTAACTCAAAAGAAAATTCACAGACTAAAAATCAAAGGCTAGAAAACAATACTCCATGCAACAGGAACCTAGCAAAAAGCAGGGGTAGCTATTATGTTTGCAGACAATACAAACTTCAAACCAAAAATGATCAAAAGAGATAAAGAAGGTCACTACATACTTGTTAGGGCAAAACTTCAAGAGGAAGAGATTACAATCATAAATATATATGCACCAAATATGGGGGCATCCAACTATGTAAGACAATTCTTAATAGACATGAAAAAAAATAAACAATAATATAGTTATAATGGGGGACTTTAACACCCCCCTGTCACAGAGACACAGATCAACCAAACAAAAAATCAGCAAAGAAATAACAGAGCTGAATCAAACTTGTGAACAAATGGACCTAATAGCTGTGTAGTGAATGTTCTACCCAAAGACATCAGAATACATGTTCTTCTCCACTGCACATGGATCATTCTCTAAAATAGACCACATAGTAGCCCACAGAACATGCTTAAGTAAACGCAAAGGAGCTGAAATAATTCCATGCATTTTATCTGACCATAGTGCAATAAAATTGGGAATTAATGACAAAAAACCACACAAGAATCCCATAAACACATGGAAATTAAATATCACTCTCCTAAACAATCAGTGGGTCACAGAAGAAATTAAATAAGAAATTAAACAACATCTACAATTGAATGAAAATGCAAATACAAATTACTGGAATCTGGGGGATGCAATGTAGGCAGTCCTCAGAGGGAAATTTATAGCACTGAGCTCCCACATCAGAAAAATGGAAAGAACACACATAAACAACCTAGTGCTCCACCTCAAACTTCTAGCAAAAGAAGAGCAAGTCAAGCCCAGAGCCCAAGGAAGGGAGGAAATTATAAAGATCAGACCACAAATTAATGCAATTGAAACTGAGAAAATGATACAAAAAATTAATGAATCAAAGAGTTGGTTCTTTGAAAGAATAAATAAAATTGATAAACCCCTAGCCAACCTTATCAAAAAGAGGAAAGAAAAACTCAAATCCATGCAATAAGAAATGAGAAGGGTGACATCACTACAGACCCAGTGGAAATACAAAAGATTATCAATACCTACTTTGAAAACCTTTATCTCATAGGTTCAATGACACAAGAGATGGACAGGTTCCTAGAAACGTATGAATTACCAAAGCTGGATCAAGAAGATGTAAAACTGCTGAATAACCCAATTTCAGCTAATGAAATTGAAAATGTAATTAGAACCTTACCAACAAAGAAAAGCCCAGGTCCTGATGGATTCACTGTTGAATTCTACAAGAAATTTAGGGAAGACTTAATGCCAACACTCCTTGAACTCTTCAATGAAATTGAAAGGGAAGCAAGTCTCCCTGACTCATTCCTGGAAGCAAGTATTACCCTAACACCAAAACCAGAGAAAGACCCAACCAAAAAAGAGAACTATAGGCCAATCTCCCTAATGATCATAGATGCAAAAATTCTCAATAAAATACTGGCAAACAGAATATGGCAAGTTGTCAGGAAGATTATACACCATGAACAAGTGGGATTCATCCCAGGAATGTAGGGATGGTTCAACATGCACAAATCAATAAATGTAACACACCGTATCATCAGGGCCAAGGACAAGAATCACACGTTCATCTCAATAGATGTAGAAAAAGCTTTTGACAAAATACAACACTCATTCATGATAAAAACCCTACAGAAAATCAGAATACACAGTTTCTACCTAAACTTGATAAAAGCCATGTGTCATAAAGCAACAGCCAACATGTTACTAAATGGAGAAAAACTGAAAACTTTCAACCTAAAATCAGGAACAAGACAAGGATATCCATTATCACCACTCCTATTCAATATAGTGCTGGAAATATTAGCCAGATCAATTAGACAAGAGAGAGAAATAAAAGGAATAACGATAGGAAAGGAAGAAGTTAAATTATCATTATTTGCAGATGACATGATACTCTGCACAGAAGACCCCCAAAAATCTATTGAAAGACTTCTAGATATAATAATCAAATTCAGTAATGTTACTGGATACAAGGTCAACACTCAAAAATCAATAGCATTCCTGTACAGAAACAACAAACTCACTGAGAGAGAAATAAGGGAAGCCACACCCTTCACTATAACATCCAAAAACATGAAATACTTAGGAATCAATCTAACAAAGGAAGTAAAAGATCTATACAGTGAAAGTTATATTACTCTGAAAAAGGAAATCGAAGAGGATCTCAGAAAATGGAAAGACAATCCCTGTTCATGGATAGGAAGAACAAACATTGTGAAAATGGTCATTATCCCAAAATTGTTATACAGATTTAATACAATCCCAATCAAAATAGCACCTGCATACCTCACAGAGCTAGAGAGATCATCCCTAAAATTCATCTGGAATCAGAAGAGACCTAGAATAGCAAAGGCAATTCTGGGTAACAAAGGTAAGGCAGAAAGCATCACAATCCCTGACTTGAAACTATATTATGAAGCTACTGTGATAAAATCAGCACAGTACTGGAATAGAAACAGACCTAAAGATCAATGGAATAGATTAGAAGATACAGCCACAACTACAAACACATTCAGCCACCTTGGGCCAAACATGTACACTGGAAGAAAGATAGCCTCTTTAACAAGTGGTGCTGTAAAAACTGACTTTCTGTATGCCGGAAACTAAAACAAGATCCATGTCTATCACCATGCACTAAAATAAAGTCAAAATGGATCAAAGATCTGAATATTAAAACAGAGATACTAAATTTGCTGGAAGACAAAGTAGGTAAAAATCTTGATGACATAGGAGTAGGCAGAGAGTTCATGAACAAAAATCAAATTGAATGGGAAATACTTCCCAGAATCAATAACTGGGATCCCATCTTATTAAAAATTTTCTGCATGTCAAAGGAAATCTCCAACGGAGTGAAAAGAAAACCCATCAATTGGGAAAATATCTTAGACAGCTGTCCCTCAGACAAAGGACTTCTATCTAAAACATATAAAGAATTAAAAAAAAAACAGTCCCCTAAAATTCAAGGACCCAGTCCAAAAATGGGCATCTGAGATGAATGCACACTTCTCAGAGGAAGAAATACAAATGGCAAATAAATATAGGAAAAAATGTTCAACATCAATGATCATTTGGGAAATGCAAATTAAAACAACACTGAGATTTCATCTCACTCCAGAAAGAATGGCCAAGATCAAGAAATCAACCAATAAGCCAGGCGTGGTGGCACAACCCTTTAATCCCAGCACTCCGGAGGCTGAGTTAGGAGGAGCATTGTGAGTTCAAGGCCAGCTTGGGCTAGAAGATAGGCGCAAGGCCAGACTGAGCTACATAGTGCGACCCTACCTCAAAAAACTAGGGCCAGGAGTTTGGCTCAGTGGCTTAAGCTCCTGTCTGGCAGGTGTGAGTTTGTGAGCTCAATCCCCAGTGCTGCAAAAAAAACAAACAAACAAACAAACAAACAAACAAACAAACAAAAAACAATAAAATGCTGGAGGGACTGTGAGGAAAAGAGAACCCTTCTCCACTGTTGATGGGAGTGTAGGCTACTGCAACCACTTTGAAAATCAGTGTGGAGATTCCTCACAAAGGTAGGACGAGAGATTCCATTTGACCCAGCTATCCCACTTCTGGGCATTTTCCCAGAAGAACTGAAAATATCATACCACAGTGATATCTGTGCACCCATGTTTATAGCAACCCAATTTCTAATAGCCAGATCTTGGAAATAACCCAAGTGCCCATCAATCAAGGAACGGATAAAAAAGATGTGGTATTTTTGTATGATGGAGTACTACTCAGCTATCAATAAAGATTTCATCGAGAATTTTATAGGTAAATGGACACGACTTGAGACCATACTCATAAGTGAAATAAATCAAACTCACATGTGTAAATACCATATTGTCTCCCTAGTGTAAGAAACTGAAAAAGTATATACGATCGAAAATCTATAATAAATACTGTGTAAGGGTAAGAAACTACTCAAAGAGGAAACGTAATTGGGATATGGGAAAAGAGGAAAGAAGGAAGGGAAAAGGAAAAAGACATAAATTTGTATATATATACATATATATGTATATATAAGATAGCTAAAATGACTATACTACTAAATGTATTACTTATTGAAAATAAGTTAATACTCATATGATTAGATCAATTTTATATGTCTATATGTTAGTCTAAACCCTTTTGACGGTAATGATACACAATATTACAATTGTCAAATTCCTATCATCTTGTTTTGTAAACCTATAATGTTATTGTGTTAGATTTATTGTTGCTGTTTGTTTGTCTCTTTTGCTTTTAGTTTTTCTTTTCTGTGTCTTTTTTCTCTTAAATAATAATTAAAAAAAGAAATATACAAGTAAAAAAAATACTGTGGTTCCTCAGTATTCAGGACTCCCTGTGGATAACAAATCTATAGGTGCTTCAGGGGCCTGAGCACCTAGTATTTGCATACAGCCTTCAAACATACCCCCATATACTGTATATCTCTAGATTATTTATAATTACCAATACAGTGTAAACGCTATGCAAATAGCTTTTATACTGTATTGTTTAGGGAATAGTGAGAAGAAACATGTCTGCACATGTCCGGTACAAATGCTATTTTATTTTATTTACTTATTTATTTTGTGGCACCGGGGATTGAACTCACAACCTCATGCTTATCAGGCAGGCGTGTAAGCCACTGAGCCAAACTCCCGGCCCTAGTTTTTTGAGACAGGGTCACACTATGTATCTCAGGCCGGCCTTGCTCATGTTGTAGCCCAAGTCAGCCTGGAACTCACAATGCTCTGCCTAACTCAGCCTCTGGAGTGCTGGGATTAAAGGCGTGCGCCACCACGCCTGGCTCTACAAATGCCATTTTAAAAGATGTTATTTTAGACCTGATGATTGCCGGTTGCATCTGCAGATGCTGACCCCGCGGGCACAGAGGTCCACCTGTGTATACCACAACTGGAGTGAGAAGACAGAACCCAGAGTGGCAGGTTACATTTATAACACATTCACCTATAGAAAGATTAGGTATGGACTGAAGTAGCTGCTTGTTATCCGGAAGGGAAGAATAAAGTCCAGGTGGAAAGTGAGCAACAGACGTGAATAGATACGGGAAAGGGAACACTCACCAAAGCTGAAGCGGTGAGCACTCTCAGTCAGAAGAATGCACAACACTTGCCGGCGTGAGCTGCTGCCAGACCCCCACCAGACAGGGCAGCTGTCAATCTCAGGGGGTTCTGAGACGCTGAGACGCAGGCACTCGCACGCACGACGGACTTCTGCTCTGAGCGGGTTTGCTGTCACACCGGTGCCCTTTCCCTCAGCAGCTCTGTCCTCAGGCATAAACCCTCAAGGAATGCGTGCTCATGCGCATTATGATACATGCATAAAACCACTGGTAACAACTTTGTTGATATCAGAAAAACTACCAGAAAGTGTCCAAATGTACACTGACCATTAAATGGACTGATAAGTTTATGTTCACGTAAAGGAATACTCTACAGCAGTAAAAAATGAATGAGCTACAGCTACACTTTCAACATGACAAACTGCAAATACAGCGCTAAGTGAAAGAAACAGAAATTAAAAATAGATATTACACATTGCTTCATTTTCTTAAAGCCATAATGCAAATCTCTATACATGTGTATTACATACATGTGTACACACACACCCAGACACACACATGAATAGAACTGGAAAATGATTATTTACATCTAGGGCAGGGGTAACACTGTGCAGAGAGGAGAGGGATTTTTATCAGTGAAGAGCAAAGAATTTTATTTTACTTTATTTTATTTTATTTATTTTAAAATGCTTACATTGTATTTCTTTTTTATTTTTATTTTTATTTTTTTTCTGAGGCAGGGTCTTGCTATATAGCCCAAGCTGGCCTCAAACTCACAGCAATCCTCCTGCCTCAGCCTCCTAAGTGCTGGGATTTCAGGCATCCACCATCATTGCCCAGCAAGACTATAAAATTTACCAAATATTCTTATGCAAGTATTCATTTTAATATTTTTTTAAATTGTACTATATTTGCTAGGAAAACTTTTGTGGAAAGGAAACGGGAGGTAAATAAATCAAGTACAGAAATAACTGTTGAGTGTTTTGCTGTAAGGAGTATACATAAAAAACCAATATGACCACATTTACTTCTCAGACCCACTCGGCATTCAGCATTGAGCCTATGTTTTTAGTTCAGAATTGCGAGACGTATTCTTGTTCAGTCTCTTTAGTCTCTCTTAGCCTGAAATAGTTGTGTAGTATCTCCTTGAATTTCATGACCCAGATATTATAAACATGTTGTAGCAATAACTTTGTGTACTTTGGTTCAAACTGCAGGACTGAAAATATAAGCCGTGTTTAAAAGTGATATAACTGGAAGGACTTATGGGACCCTACTGCTTTGTACGGCAGTATGTTCACATGCTGTTGAGAATGTAAGAAGGAAAACATTGATAATGTTGGAGATAGGGAATATTCAAGGCACATTATTTGTCCAATTTCTGTTCCTACAGCAAAATACCTGGGGCTTGGTATTTCATAAAATTGAGGTTTCTTTGGCTTATGATATAACTGGCATTCTGGAAAGGGCAACTCACTATATCACAGCATGGCAAAGTAGGAAAGCAATTAGTCACACGCACAAGGAACCCAGCATGTGGTGTGGCTTGCCTTGTAACAACCTGCCTTAGCGACAACTAATTCCCTTCACGAGACCAGCAGCAATGGCATGGAAAAGCTACACCTTCATGACCTCACACCATCCACTAGGTCCCACGTCTTACAGATTCTACCACTTCAACACAGCCACCCTAGGGCCAAACGTGCCACTTGAACCTTCGGGGGACACACTCAATCCATACCCAAACCACAGGAAGGAGATAAGTCCTTGAGTAGGTAAAGGCGACTGGATTTACAAAAGCAGGGATAGCTTATACACTGCTACAGGTGAGCAATTTTTTGGTGAAACAAGAAACAAGGTAATCAGAGCAGAGAAAATGCTTGGAGTTTGAGGAGGGCAAAAAATTGGGAGTGCGCGAGCCCTGGGAAGCAACCAGGAAAATGCATAGGGCCTACTTGAAACACATGCTCATAAATTTCATGAGGGACTGGCTGGGACAGTGGTTCTCTATGCTTCAGCAGAGCTGAATTCCTCAGGTGGAGATAGAGAGCACTGGTTTTTAAGCAGCATCAGAGGTTTGCAAGGTGGGAACATAAGGAAATGGGGGACTAGCACAGTAGATGCTTGAGAAGGTGGCAGAATCAATGAACTGGAAATCCTGATGGGTCTGAAGAATTCTGCACAGTGAGGCTGTCAAGCAAGTGAGGTGGAAAGATACCAAGTGTGGTCAGAGAACAGAATGCTTACCCCTGAGCTTTGAAGGGAGAGCAGCTACTTCCTCTCCTCCCCTCCCCAACCAGGAGCACAGTGTGTAACTAGACAGCACTCAGTGGCAGAAGGAAGGCGCACTGGAGTGAAGAGATCAGCAGACGAGGGGCAGCTGCTCTGGAGCTCCCATGGGGGGTTAGGCCACTGAGGGTGACTGTTGGGCAGAAGCGTGGCAATGGAAGAATGTGAGTCAGGATGAGATCTTCAGCGATGAGGAAGAATGACGGAGAGCTTGGCAGGTGACCTCCGCACACAGAGTGGTAGTTAGTACTATCTGATGGAACTCACTGCATGAGGAGCTGGTGATTTTGAGGGAGAACGGTGGTGAATAATGTAGAAGCAGCCCTGAAGAACAAGGACATTTTCTCCACTCTTGGCCCCACCTCTTGACCCGGTATATGTAGGAAGAAACTGTTTCTATATTTTGAATTATTTCCATTTCTATCTAATCCTCAAGAACACAACAAAATATTCTAAACCGCAGCAAAACTAATGGAATAACTGACAATGTTAAGTCTGGAAGCCTTCTTAGATGAAACCATTTTTACTGTCTTTCTTCAGAGATGAGGAATTAGAAGTCCAAGGGCAAGAACCAGGCCTCCGGGCTGCTGTACCGTGTGTCTCTCCTGTTGGACCTGTTAGAACAACTGTCAGATCCCCTGAACCTTATCTCTCAGATGTCCGTGGTAGCTGCTGCAGACAGATGAGTGACACCTCGTTCGATCCTTTCACACCGGGGACCCTGCAGACCCTGAAGGCCTGCCCCTTGCAGGCTGTCCAACCCCTTGAGATGCCCGACCTGCAAGTATACTTTTCATTTGCAAACCAACAAACTCAGAACCCAGCCAACTGCTGGACTGCTGGCCTCATCATTTCAAAATAATAACAAGACCCGCCTCACGTTCTTCACTACCAGATCTACTGACGGAGGCCCAAAGCAGCTGTCCACTGCAACAGTGCTTCCTCTGGGTGCATCTGTGACTGTCCTGCTGCCCCCCAACACTTCTTCATCTTGCCTCTGGATTCCTCAGTGAGCAAAGCTTTTTGTGCATCTGAAAAACTGGCTGCTGCTCCCTAAAAAACAGCTGAGAAGAGCTCTTCAACAAATCTCCACAGGGCTTTCCTGGGGTTTTCTGAAGTGGTGGACATCGCCCTTGCAAAGGCTTTTGGAGTTTAAGACAGACAAATCCTGAACCTTGCTATTTCCTTTCTGCTCATGCTTCAAGATCACAGCAGCAGCACTGAGCAAGACCAGCACCAAAGTAAAGCGGGGTGGGGGGGTCAACTTGTTTTCCTGGCATGTCAGGCAGTCTCTGAACAGAAGAGCCATGGATGTTCTACCTTGGAATTCTGAGTGGGCTGGGCATCCAGATTTTGACAGTGGAAGACCTTTGGAGACAAGGGTGAGGCAGAGCAGCCAAGGGACTGCCAACGGACTGAATCATTCACTGGGGAGGATGCGCTGGGTCAGAAAGCACAGTACTGAGCTGGATGGCTTAGGCTCACCGTGGGGAAGGCAATTTCAAATTCAGTGTGTAGTATGAATGGAAGGACACAGACAGGCGCCCAGGAGTTGGGGCTTTTACTGCCTCCAGCAGGGCACAGCTGGACCATCTGAAGCAAGAAGTCAGTGGGAAAAATAAATCTAAGTGGTCCATTAGGCCCCCTCTGCTTAAAAGGCTTAAAGAAATTTCACAGTAAGAGCTATGAAGGAAGGCTGGATCTGTGATTATTATCTCGAACATTATTTACCACTTACTGGGTGTCCTTCACCCACTGGGTACCGAGTGGAAAATAAAACAGAGACTTTAATGAACAAAAGAAAGGGCGGGACTGAAGTTACCCTGGCATCCAAAGGAGTGGAACCTCCAACCAGGTGTTTTAATTTTTAATTTAGCCAATAAGCCCATTGGGAAAAATATGAAGATGCTCACAAACATGGTTATTATAGGCAGCCTTGGATGCTGGAAGGAAGCTAGGACATCCATTACCTGTTAGTGACAGAGTCAACAAGATGCTGTTTAAACATGAGGCTCCACTTTTTAATTATATTCATCAGAGACGCCTTAAAGGGCTGCACATCAATTTTCATCCAGCTGTCAAACACCTTGCTGGGCTCCAGTCTGCACACCTCTTCATAGAGCTTTTCGTAAGAGTCAATCTGCGCTCTGAACTGATGGAGGAGGGGTGGACTCTCTGGGATGCCATCTTCTGCATGGGCTTCAATTTCCTCGGGTGTGAGGATACGGCCATACGACAGAAACTGGCCCAAAACCTCCTTACGGTCCTCCACGTAGAGGCAGGAATACTGGCTGAACGTGCTCCGATAGCCACAGCAGAGGGTCATCATGCTCTGGACCCTCTGCATGAGTGTGTCCCGCATGCTTGCCAAGTCGGCCACGCCCTCCAGTGCAGCCTGGATAAGTGAGAAGACATCAGGGAGGTTACACCAGGGCTTGGTAGATGCTCCAGACGAGGCTGGAAAGCAGAAGACTGCAGTTCCAGTACCTGATAGTGAGGAGAGCCATTTTGCGAGGAAAGTCGTGGCACTAGAGATGATATCCCAAAAATGCTAGTGATGAGATTCTCAACAATGTCGTAGAAGCCCCCTTTTACTCCAGACTCCAGAGAAGGGTGGAAAACTAATTCTGGGATGGCAAGGCTGAGTTGTACTTCAAATATTGGAGTAAGTCCCACCTTACACTCTGAAAAACACATCAACAGAACAGCAATGAACAGGTGAAATTGGCAAAGCAAAAGACGGTCTTAAAATAACCAAGGTGTTTCTCCAGGGTATAGAAAAAAAATGGAAACACGGCCACTTTGTCAGGGAAGGTGAGAGGGAGAGCCTTGCAGAATCTCTCACCGTGGAGCCACTGGTATTTCGGATAAGCCAGTTTTTGCACCAGGCCTTCCTGGGCATTGCAGCACATTTACTGTCCTTGTTCTCCCAGCCCAGTTCCCAACAACCAACGGGTGCAAGCCAGCCCCGGACCACATTCGCAAATGCCTACTGGGGGCAGAGCTTCCTTTTCTTGAGAAGAGGCTGACTTTCCAGAGCCAGTTTCTTACAAACAGACCGTTTCTTCCCGGGTCCTGCTCTCCCACCGACAACCACTAAAGCATCGTGGGAAACTTGCCAATGGTAGTACAGGTGTGAGAAACAAAGAGGAATCAGGACCCCCCGCCCTTTTTGCTTCCTTTTTGAAAATAGAGAACTTATTTTAATTCTGTAGTTCTGTAGCGATAAAAATTTAAAAACAGCACAAATAATTCACAAATTCCTAATTACTTGCTAGACTAACTTGCCTTGCTAAATTTAAATCAAAATACAATGTAGAGCACAATGTTACAAGTATAAGATAAATGCTTAAACTTGTACCAATAGTCACTTATTTTCATATACGTTTGATTGTAGAAATAAATATTTAGGAGACCACTATGGATTGGATATTGTGAGCAGAGACCACTCACTGAAATCCATTGTCCTGTTAGTCCCTAGAAATAGGGCTTTTTTTTTTTTTTTTTTCTGTACTGGGAGTCAAATTCAGGACCTTGCACTGTGCCACTGAGCCATATCCCTGGCCTAGAAATGGGGCTTTAGCTGAGCACGTGTCCAAATTTCCCAGCCTAATGTGCAGCTAGATGTGGCAGCGTGATTTCCTCCCCACTGGAACACGAGCACAAGCACTGGTGCCATTTCTGGGTTGGGACCCTTGAGGCAGAAGAGGCTTTCTACACGTTCAACCCCTCCCCCAAGACAAGAGCTTGAATGTGGTCACAATCGGCTCACCACCGAGCGGGACAACGCCTGAGAGGCCACAGGAGCAGCACTTTGAAGTCTACTTGGGGGACAGAGCTGTCTTTCAGGCTAGATTATTGATGGCGCTTTTTACTACAGTTCAGTCATTCACTCTAACTAAAACTACGGGATCCTCACAGGCCTTTAAGACTAGGGCCTTGCCTTTAAAATTGTAGGAATCCACAAGGAATTTGTATTATTGGACTTCTTATCCCATAAAATGTGTATTTTACCTCAGGGAATATACAAGTTTGCCAATAGGATACTAATTATACAAATATCAAATAGTTTTAAAAAACAAACTATAATATTAAGTATTATATACCATTTGTCATTCTTTATCTGAAATGATTAGCAATAGAACTATTTCAGATTTTGGGTTTTTTTTGGAGTTTGTAATATTTGCATAGACTTTATTGACTGAGCATCGCTAATTCAAAATGGAAAAATCTAAAATGCTCTGAAATGCAAAATTTTTGAAGCTTAAAAACTTAGGGTTTCAGGGCATTCTGAAATTCAACTTTTCAAATTAGGGATGCTCAATGTGCATATGCATTTATGATGTAATGTGTATGACTGTGAATACTGTATACTCATAAATTAATAGATCAGTTACTTTAATAGATCGTTAAAGAACCGTTCTGACTGTATGATATTTTTGCCTCATGTGCTGACGTGAGGATCTAATCCCCACACTGGAGATGGTGCGAGTGTAATCATGCAGGACAGATTCTCTGGGTCCCATAATCTTGGTGCAAGTAAATCATTTTAGGGGAAAGAGGAGAAAGAACATTTCTTGACGGAAAGGGTTGCATTTAATGGGCTATTTATGCAGGATATGGACTTTGAGAGACGAGAGGGAGGCCAGCTCAAGCCACTGGAACCATATGGGCCTCACCAAACCCAAGAAATAAAAGTGACGAAATGGACTCAAAATGAAAAATCTGTTCTTTTCAGACTCTTCACTGCCCACCCTAACCAGGTAACCGGTGTCTTTAATTTTTATAGGCCCCTGAGTCCAGCGACTCCTAAGCTCAGTTCCTGCCCACTGAAAGAATTTGAAACGTCTCTATTGTGAAGAAAAGATATCCTCCGGTGCTGATATCTTCATGGAGGGAAGATAACTGATGATCTTGGAGAAAGACTCCCATCTGTTCTCTCCATTCCACTGTCCCCACTCTGCCCTTCCCACAAAAGGACAAGTGACACGTCGGACAGCTCAGTCCAGGAGAGGCAGGAAGCACGGGGCAGGGGTCCGTCACGATGTGTACATCCTGTCTCTGTGCACGGCCCGCACCTGTCTGTAGCTCAGGCATCTTCCTGCGTCCCGGAGAGGGCTGAGAGGGTGGCTCCCTGCACCTCCGACAGCGCAGGCACTTCGGCCAGTCCCCTGAAGTGGGCACTGCCACTGCTCAGCTCTCCGGTGTTGGGGCTGTGCTTCACGCCCTTCAGCCTATGAACACCAGACCCAAGAAGATGATCCTTCCCCCGTGACTATGCTGGGTCCCCCGGAGCCTGCCGTCGGATTTGCTTGATTTGGAGAACTCTTGCATTCTGTGGGCAGAGACCATCCTGATACCTCAGTATCTCTCCCCAGAAGCCCCAGAAATCCCCATCGGGGAACACTCAGCTTGGGTCACTTTCCTCTCAGGGACGGCCTAGA
Source organism: Dasyprocta punctata (assembly GCA_004363535.1). Taxonomy (NCBI): domain Eukaryota; kingdom Metazoa; phylum Chordata; class Mammalia; order Rodentia; family Dasyproctidae; genus Dasyprocta; species Dasyprocta punctata. The sequence continues at coordinate 42,301 of RJWM01004266.1, read as the reverse complement.
TCTGTACTGTGCTTTCTCTTAAGAACTGGATATCTGGATATGTCTTACATTAACTCCACGTTTGATTTCTGTCTTTGAGTTGAACTTGACATCTTAAATGCTCATCTCACTTTCATCTTCTGGATTCTGACTTTTCATTTTGACTCATCTTTAAATATGACCGTTGTTAGACAACTCAGCATATTCCAGAATGTGAAGATTAAATTCAACGTTCAGTTCTTAACTCTTCTTCCCTTTCAGCCACCGTAACACGTAACCAGCCAAGGTTAGCCCTTACTTGACCTTTGATTCTGCACATCTTATGCCAGTTGACCTATCACAAATTCAAAGCCCGTACTTATTTTGAATAGTTTCAAAGAATGCTCAATACCTTCTAAACATTCTCTTTCCTTCTGAAAGTTACTTTCTGCTTCTTGTCTGTCTTTTTTCACTCAGAATTTATCTTCCATTTAACCTGACCTCCACAACTTGTCTGTTACCAAAAGGCTACAGAGAAAGAGCGCAGGGAGCTTGTGGGCCCAGCATGGCCTGCTCATCGCCCCAGAGCCCAGTGTGGAGGAGCCCTCATCACTAACTGGGCTTCTCCCTGTTCCAGCTCAGTCGCTCCTCTCCTGGATCTTGCCTTCCATTTAATTAACTTTTATGTTTTGGCTTTGCTGTGGGCTTCACTACCTTAGAGCCCGGTCTGTCCACTTGAGTTTCAAAGAGTCAGAAATCTTTTCTGTTTGTAAAATTCAGAAACTAAATAATTTTGCTGGCTTACTGTGTATTGTTCACAAAATGTCCACAGCATTTTGGGAAAAATCACAGCACACGCAATTGCATTTCTCTTCAATACAACAGATGCTACCAATGTTAGCTTTCCAGTAATAACCCACACTCATAAACAGCTAAGTACCAGTGTTTTCCAAGAGGTATTTGAGTGAGCACTCGATGGCGAGAAATAATCCATTCTGCAACATGTCATCAATATAGTTAACATAATTCTTCCAGATGCTGGAGGTTGGGTCTGCTGAAAACAGACCCAGGTTTTCCTACAAGAAAGAAGAAAAGATATAAATCATCTTGGATAGCATGGAAGAATGGGTGTCAATGTTATTAACAGGAATGAGAACAATACATAGAGAAAAACCCTCATGGGAAGAATTTGCTACTCTGGACCTATTGAATCTGTCTGTTGGGTATCACGGTAGACTAAAAGGAATGCAAAGTGAGCCCCATTCTGTCCCTGTAAAAGGTGGATTGGGCTATGCTACCTTGTTAGAAGGAATACTGACGTGTGTAATGTATGTGCACCTTGGAAATGCTAACTGATACACTGTAGAGGAAGCCACATTAGAGCAGACGGCAGGGTAGGCAGAGAAAGAAAGAATAAGGACAAAGGGTACTTATAATTCAGGGTTCCTGAGAAATTTAAGGTTCAAAGGAATAAAGCATTACACAGATCATCCTTAGAAATGAACTGGTATTTTATGATAGGCATTTGATAACAAGTGTTTCTCATGTTGAGTGATTTAGAAAAACACATACAGATAAGCAAATCTTTCCTCTGTCTCTCTTTTCTCTCTCTATAATCCTTTCTCCCTCTCTGTCGCTTTTCTTTTACTCTCCCTTCTTTCTTTTTCACACCCTACAGCTCCTCACCTGGAGTACAGTTAGCATTACCATAGTAACGAGGTTTGGACTTCAAGGAGGAGCCCAGATGTTCAGCAATAACAAGCACAAACATCTGATTTATTTTTCATCATTTTCATTATTCAGACTTTTTACAGCAGCATTCCAGTTATCTGATAGCTTCAGAAAAGGCAGTAACTAATTTGTAGAAGTAACTTTCCTAGATAACGCGTGCTTATCCCTTTAAGAAACATTATGTTATAAATCTTCCTGGATTTACACAATCCCATGATCCTGCTTTTTGGTTGCATGATTCTAAAGTTTTAAAGATGCATTACTAACACTTTTCCTTAGGTTTAAGATTTTAATGACTTAAACTCCATCATCATTAAAATCATATAGTAATGATGCAGAGTTGCTCCTAAATAGAAAGATGTGTATGTCTATTTGCTTCTGCATCAAATAACTTAGTTTTTATGACTGCTCTACCTCCTTCCAATTGTCAGACTATCAACGTAACTGTCTCTCTTACCTTTGTTTACAAGTTCAAATCTACATTGATCTAAAGAATAATTGGAGTTTTCTATGAAACAAGAAGAAATAGTTCTCATGGTTTTATACAAGACATAAGAACGAGATTGTACTTGCCCTTCTGTCACAAGTAACTAGAGTACTGGATCTATTATAAGAAATAATTGTTTGGATAATTGAATAATAGGGATGTACAAGGAAGGATGTGATTCTTGAAAGAAGGGAAATATTCAAGGTGAATTTCAAAACCAGGTGGCTTTCTACATGAATGCACTTTCCAAACCATGGAAGATGGAGTTTAGCTTAAAGCATGTCTCATGATAGTTAGAGAAGACTGGAATTGGAGTTGGGTCCTCTCCAGTTTTTTACTGAATATTAGTTGTATATGTTTAGGGCAAGACTAGATGATCTGGATGAAAACAGTCTCAGGGTTGCTAAGTCACATGAAGTTAGGTAGATCACAAAACGCTGGGAGATGTTAAAATTTCGTCAGAAATGCTGAAAGGACCTTGCAGATAACCAGGAATTCAGGTCAGAAACCTAACATTAGAGCTGCACAATTCGATACTAAGCCCCTTTAAACCTCCCCTCCGAAATCCTACAAGTGGGCTCAGGAGGATGAAGGCGATCTACCAGGAAGTTCACTGCCTGACGAAACAAAACCTTAGACTCTTTACATAAAACTACACACGGTCTCAAGTGGCATCCAGCATCCTAGCATATAATTAAAAATTTTTAGGTATCAAAGAAAGAGAAAAATGAAACTTTAGTCCAAAGACAAAACTGTCAATGTGAATAAATTCAGACAAACATCTAGTTAGGTCTCTGATTTCATAGCTATCATATCAACAGGACAGTGCCTATCTGTTAGACTTATTTTCTGTGAAAGATTAACAAACTTATGCCTCATTAAAAAAATCATAAAATAACAGATTTTGGAATTAACAGGCAAGTATACCATATTTGTAAAAAGAAACAAACAAGAAAAAAAATTCTTCCCAAATTTGACAAAAAACAAAACAAAACAAAACAAAAACTCGATAGATCCAAAAGGTTACAATCTCTGGGTAAGATGAATACAGTGAAAACTTACCTAGGCATATCACAGCTGTTCTGGAAAAAAGTCAAAGACTAAACGTCTATTAACAGCAACCCAAGAGAAGGCAATGCATCACATACAAAGAAACACACATGCAGCTCGAGGCTGGCTTCCCATGAGAAACGCTGGAGGCCCGAAGACAATGAAACAACTTGTGAAAGGAAAACAAAATTACATAGAGCTATATTTCCAGTGAAGCTATCATTTAAAAACAAAAGCTAAATTATGACATTTCACATGAAAACTAAGAGAACATGTTATCAGCAAGATAAAATTTCAAGAAGTACTAAAGAATTTTCTACAGGCTGAAGAAAAATGACCTAAGATGGAACTCAGGCCCATGGAAAGGAACAAGCAAGTTTGAAAATGGTGATCATGTGGGTAAATATAAAACACTGTAAATAAACAGAGTTCTCTAAAAAAGTTATAGAAAAATTTGTATAAGGTGCATGTTTGTCCTGTTTATCACTTGTAGACGTTTATCTATGGAAGACCCTATAGGATGTTCTGTGCAGATAACTTCCTGCATTGGCGGCCGTTAGGGGAGAAATTCAAACTGCACATGCAGCAATCTCAATGGATACTTCGACCAAGGTTACTCAAGCAGCAGTTCATCATACAAATAAATATCTGGAAGCTGCTGGCCACCACTTTGAGTACCTCTTGTAAGTGTAGAGGCCAAAGGTAACTTGTATTAATCTCATGTTGTCGGAATACATTTAGTATTAAAATGCTTACAGACGTTTTTCTTTTCCTGAAGGGTATATACATTTTTGGTGGACTATTTCTTCCTAAAAATTTAATGCAAAAGGTATACTAATGCTGTACTATGGGATTTAAAATATACTAAAATAATATATAATATATTAATGTATATATTAATTTATATCATATATATATTCACATAGATACATACCACACAGTAATAGTACAAAAGATAGGTTAAGGGGATAAACTGAACTAGTTTTGCAAGAACTGAACTAGTTTTGCAAGGTTCCTATACTTCACAAGAGAACTCTAAGTAGATTGTGATAAGGTCCAGACGCATACTTAAACCTAGAACAGCCACTAGAATTGTAATGCGACAACTTAAAGGTGAAATGTCAACTGAGAAATTAAAATAGAATACCAAAAAATACAACTATTCAACAAGAAGGTGGGAACAGAACAACTGAGGAACCAGAAAACAAAAAGAAAACCACAAGAAACAAAAAGAAGCAAATAGAAAACAGGAAGTAAAATCGTGTAACTAAATCCTACCATACCAGTATTTATTTTTAACATAACCAGTATAAGCATTCCAGTTACAAGACAGATTTGTTAGACTCAGAGAAGTAAATCTCTTCTGTATGCTAATTGTAAAGAGAAGAAATTTGAACACAAAGAAACAAATGGGCTGAATGTAAAATAGCAGGTATAGACAATGCAAAAAATAGGAAGGGATAATAAATCAGGAGAGAAAGGCTGCATTATTAGAACATACAGAGTTTGAGACCAGGAAGTATTATGAGAAATAAAAAGGAAATTTCACAGTGATATGATAAATTAATTCAATTTATAGTAGCATTACAAAACAGTAATACATTTAACAAAAAATATGCAAGACATCTATGCTAAAAATTATAAAATGTTGTAAAGAAATATTAGAGAGACCAAACTAACTGAAGAGACATGGCACATTCATGGATGGCTACTTTTAATAGTATTAAGAATTTCATTTTCTCCAAATTAATCTACAGATTTAACATATTTCCAATTGAAACCACACCTATTATTTTTTTCTAGAAATTGATAAATTGGATATATGACCAGACGGGTTAAAAATACAACATATTGAGGATCTGAAAGGCAAAATTTATCCTTCAAAGGCAAAATTTGGCCAGGCATGTTGGTGTATGCCTACAATCCCAGCACTCAGGAAACTGAGCCAGGAGGATTTGCTGTGAGTTCAAGGCCAGCCTGGGCTACATAAGTGAGTTCAAGGCCAAACCACACTACATCACAAGACCCTGCCTCAAAAAAAAAAAAAAAAAAAAGACAAAATTCAGGCAATTATTTCTTTCACATAAATGTGGTTACCATTAGTACTTTAGGCCTGACATTTTACTATACTTCACATCACAGATCATTTATATGTAACAGCTGCTATTCGTTCCCAACTTCTGGCATTAGTCAACAGGTCAGAGCCTGCCCTGGATACCTCTGCCAGACAGGAGCTGGTGGCCACTTACACCCTTCTCCATTGTTCACAAGGGAGCTTTAGTCTTTGTGACGGGACATGAAGTTGGCCTAAGCACTGCAGGGCAGAGGCTTTACTACATGAAGTCTGCCCTTTCCTTATCAAACGTAGTTAGGTGCGTGGTTCTTGTTCATCTCTTTAGGCTCCAGAGTTAGATGATAAGAACGATGCTAGAGGACCACACGGGTTGTGTGTGAGGTTTGGGGATGTGACGGTGCACTGTCTAATTTAGGACTCCGCCCTTCATACGTATCTCCTTCTAACCCTTGAGGTTAGGTGTGAGATTTAAGTCATGTGATAACTAAATGGTGTCATCATGCTAATTTTGATACAATGATATCATAATGTCACTTTTCATTTCTCCCATCCCATTAGCTTTAGTTCTTTTGCTATCATTCTTGGCTACACAAAACAGAGCATCTATTGATTGTTTTAATTTTCAAACCCCTTTTTGTACCCAAACACACTTGGCTCTTTTTCTACCTTCTTAGTACATGCATCTAACAGATTGGTTATTACCTGAACAAGGGCATGAATTTTAAGGCCAGATTCCTTGATGAGACTGTAATATTTTTCAATTCGATCATGTTGGTCATCCAGAGAGAGAAGGGATTCCTTTTTCCCATCTTTCCTTTTAAATATTGGAGTCACCCATGTTTTCATGATGTTTTGAATCTCTTCTACATTGTCTTTAGATTTTTGAATTCTTTGTTCAAGATCATGGATACCATTGGTGATTTGAATAACATAATCCCAAATTCCTGCTCCCATAAAGAAGTACAATTAATTGAAATACTTCATAATGGCATATCTGAAGAACTACTTGCTACAAAAGCCAGGAAATTAATGTTTGCAGATTTTATGAGATTTCTACACAGGTTACTTCATTATCATCAAAATGATTTCACTCCTAGTTGTATTAACAAGCCAACCCTTACCACAATCCTGATTACAGAGGATTAAAATGAGAATTACAGAGAAACAAAGGGGTAATGCTTACAAACCAATCACATAAGAGCTAGTACAATTACTAGGGAATAAAATTTTACAGATATCAGTGCAATTTGATGACCTTACATTGATTAATCAATTTTTGGCTCTTTCAGCTTGTTAAATGCTAAGCATGTCATTCCCTCTTGTATATAGAATAAAGTCCTAACTTGTTTAGTATAACATTCCAGAACTTTCATGAGTTGACGACGACTTTCTTTTCAAACTTTCACTGTTTTGAAGACTCTTACTTGACTTGATCTCCCTACCATGTATCTCTTTGCACTTTATTTTTAACTCTATAATGGCTTCTTATCATGGCTAATCTTGTATAACTCAGGTTATACATATCTCTGATCCCTGTTTTCTCCACTAAATATGAGATCTCTGAGGGTAGAGACCATCACGTCCCATGTACCTTGTACCTCACATTCCCCCTAAAGTCTGTCACATAGTGCTGGGCACATGTAAACCGATCAGTGAAAGTTTACCAAATTGAATCGGAGTGGGGGGGCACTAGAGAAGTAAACACCTCATTCTCTCCTCTAAAATATTTACAATCTAGTTAAGAAAACCAAATAATGATGATCACAGAGTAAGAGCTCTCATTCATGGAGTGCCCATTCAATGCTGGAATCCGTGGGGCATCTTCTGAAATCTGAGCCACTCAAAATGCAGGCAGCAAAGTTTCTTAAATCTTCCCATGATATCCCAAGAAAAGAAAGAAGAGGAATTCTAACTCTGCTGGCTTATTACTAGGGTATGTGTCTGAGGGGAGGACAGTCTTACATTTCTAACCCAAATCAGATTACCAGGAAATAATCCGAGAGTCTATTAACTTCATTAGACACTGGAGCCCCAGTGTTTCTTTCCGACCGCAGGTGGTGCCCTGTTACCTTCTGTTTTCCAGTTCAGACTCTCCTCTGCAACTCTCAGTTGGAGATCGATATTTTGCAGCTCTCCCTCCACTAATGAAAATTCCACCGCTAGCAGAGTTGTCAGAACCTTGTTGTACCAATTTGCCGTTAAATCCAAGTTGGCCACAAGCTGCCGATAGAACTCCCTGGAGGACAGCATGGCTGCGGCTGTCTCAGGGATGCGCTTCATATCTGCAGGCTCAAGATACCTCATTTCTGTCAGCACTGAAGTCAGCTGCAGGAAAGAATCAACACAAGTGGCTATCGCTCAGCGATGGCGAGAAGCAGCAGCAGCCATCAAGGCCTGGGAAGTTCCTGGGGCCCAAAGACCTTCGGGGCCTCTCCTCAGTCTCTGCTCCTATCAGTTTCTTCAATCTAGTCTCCGAGAAGGAAACTCAAGTACTAGGCAGAAAGGAGATGACTCAAAAAGCTGCGAGATATACTGACTCTGTAAATCACAGAAAAGGGCAAGAAGAGGAACGAGAAAGGAGACAGCAGGGGTGACAGCGGAGGCTCTGCCCCTGCGCTCTGGGGCACGGGGCTGCTGCTCCCAGTTCTCACTCCAGTGGGTCTAGGCCAGGTCTCCACTGCTGGTGGGCCGCTCCTACTAAGGATTAAGACAAATGCTAACTTATTAATTATTAAGAATGGATGTAGAAATAGCTAGGAATGTTATTGCAATTACCTCCAATAGCTAAGGATGTTTTATCCAATTTAAAATGTCATGAATTATAAGAATCACTATTAGTTTATGTCCAACTAAAGAAGAAAAAGTATGGCCTATTAAACTGTAAATACATGCCAAATTTAAAGATGTAAATATGTTTTAAAAAAGTCCATCTGGAACCAATGAAATACAGACTGATGAAACTGGAACTGAATTTAAATGCCCAACAATAGGGTATTAAGAAATTTAAATTCATAATTTACAAAAATTAAAAATTATTTAACCTATACAATTCTTAGCCTGTTCCCAAAGAGGCAAATCTCTGATCAGTTTTCTTTACGCTGCTCAGTGTATTATTATTCATTACTAGTGGCATTACTATAGCCACATTGCTTGAAGTTTGTATCAGGGTTGATACAGTTATCACTCCTCAACCCACACTGCTGTTTAGATATTTATCCCTTTTTCTCCTTTCCCTTTTTTCTCTGTCCTTTCTCTCTGATTGCCTACAAACACCTATACTGTACCTACTATGTGCTACACATCAAGGAAGATGGAGCACTTGCCTTTTGAATATACAGAGGATGCTGGTGCTTCTTCAATAGTGTCTTATACCCAAGACTTTATTACTATATTATGACATACAATGCATATATTCTAATCTAAAATGATACTATGACATGTAATGCATATACTCCTCTCTTTGGGTGTTTAATATTCAATACTGTTCACATTGAATATTGATGAAATTGCTCCAGGTAGTTAAGAGAGTTAAATAATTATTCATGTCTTGACAAAATGAAAAAAAAAAAAACAGATCTAACTATCTGTGTTGACTTTGATTTTAGTGCGAGGAATTAATATTCTACTGAAATTTTCTCAGAAGACACCAGGATACTGTCAACAGTGCACTCCTGGGAAACCTGCCATTAGTACACAAGCAGGTGAGCGCCCTCAGCTCAGCGCAGTCTGCGCGATGTGCGCTGGTACAGACCAGCCTTCGGTCACTGCTTAATGCAGTCCGCACTGACCTCCCCCACTCCTGGATGGAGAGAACAGGGGACCTCAGATTCAGTGCTAAGTTACTTTTTACTGTGGGCACTATCCAGAGCACTGTAAGGTGAGAAGCACCCTGATATTAACCCATGAGATGCCATTGACAACCCTCTCAGTCTGACAAACTCAAATGTTTCCAGGTAGAAAAAATTACCCTCTCCCCCAGATAAAAACCACAAAACTAGAATCTTACTTCCAAAGCTGCTCTGGAATTTATCTTATGCTAAGTAATAAAGATGGAATTTTCATGCTTAGACTCTGACTTCCTTGAAGTCAAGAATCAAGTATTACATACACGTGCTGACATTTCCAGCATATAGCTGTAATCTGTATGTGCAGCAAGTATTCAGTGTAGGTCTGGAGTGTTTGATACTAAATGGTCAGTGATATTTTCCCACACCCTCCTAAGCCACCTAATGATGCCTCAGTCAATAACGGATGACCTGTAAAACATGGTACCAAAGGACTATATCACCTAGTTGCATTGTAGCTGTCTTAGTTCCTGTAACACTATGATGTTTGTGCAATGGCAAAATTGCCTAGCAATACATTTTTCAGAACTTACACCTGCTGATAAGTGACCTATGCCTGTATTTCCTGTTGTACAAAATCAAAACAAATATATTGATCAACTCTAAGGAAAAACATGAACCTGAACAACTTAAGAAAATGTTGCACATTAGGACTCATACCCCCAAAGAAACCCAGGTATAAATTCTTTGGAGCAGCTTTTGCATATTCTCATGAGATGCATTCTTCTTTAGGACCCCCAAAGGAAGCTACTACCACCCAGCTGACCTGTGGGTTAAAGTTGACAGTGATCTGCTTTGTCTGAGGGTCACGTAGTAGAAGTGGTTGAGAGAGGTTGTACTGTGACTTCTCTGATACTGACTGACACCAGTCCTCATAAAGTCTTGTCTCATACCTACAACAATCAGAGATAGCAGCCATTTTACAAATCGCCTCTTAGCTCCTGAACTCATGGTCATGCTTCAAAGTGTGAACTGAAGAACCTGTTAGTTACTGGTTTAGCCAGTCTAGGTCAGATTCTGCAGGTAGCCACTGATTTCCAAAGGTGGCATCATTTCCAGCAAGTGAAAGATTCCATGTGATCTTTCGGGGGATAAAGGAAGTTGCAATTCGTCTCAGGAAACACTAAGAGGTTCCTGGATAACATTTCTCTCACATGTATCTTTATGTAGCTCATGGACATTCATCATTTATTCATTACGTTGACTGAACATCTCCATGAGTTGGGCTTGGAGAATAAATCAATGAATAAATGCCTCATGGTAAGTGCAGCTAAGGTTAAGGACTATGGGAAAACATCATCATGATACTAAGTGGCAGGTGCCATCGTAGAGACTGTACAGGACATGAGGCACCAAAAGGCAGAGGTAGGAGCGTGGAGCATTGGAAGCAGAGCATCAGAGAAGTGGTCATGCACTGACTGACTGAAGTGAGCAGAGGTAGGACACCAGTGAAGCAATAGCATCTCCCTCAAAAGCCACAGCATCACGAGGGTGGCACGGCCTGACTGTGCTAGGAACAACGCGAAGGCAGCAGGTCTGCGGCTGGGGGTGGTGAGAGGGAGGCAAAGGCCGCATTAGCGAATTTTCCTGTCACACTAAGGAGCACGGTTTCTGACCGGTAGGGGATGAGGTGACATCATGGATTTGGCAACAGTGGGGGCCATCAGCAGCACCAATCAATTTCAAGGAAGACCTTCAGGAAACTGGCGCAGCACATCAGGCCAGAGAAGACCCAGTCTCCCATGAAGACGCCGGTGGTGAAAACAAAGAGGAGGGAATATGTGCGAAGCTACCTCGGAGGTAAAAGGGATAGCGCACGGCTCACCTGGCAAGTGCAGGTGCCACCAGCTGATCTATCTAACCCAATGCCTAGCAAAGTCAGAATCAGGGTCATCATATACCATCCTATCTCTTCAATCAGGAGAAAAAGGAAATTGCAGAGGTAGAAGTGAGACCACAGGCTGCTTCTAGATTTTGCACTTTCAAAAGAGCTACCGAGCTTACAAGTAAGAACAATTATGAACCGATATAAAATTGTCATTTCTTATGCTTTCTCCATAAAAGATGCAGGAGGCACTCTTTAGACTTATTTCTTCTCAGCGCAGCACTAATTCTTGCTTTCTGCTTGGCAAGCAGCTGCTGTGATTTTCCAGGATGCTCATTGCTCATCCGTCCCCTACACCTTTTAGCTCCACAGGGCTGGTACCAGGCTCCCAGCAAAGCTACACTGGGAAAGCATATTTATCTAGAATAGAACTGCTTTCCCTGTAGACTCTGTTTAGCAACCCAGAAATACTATGCTCACAAGTACAGAAGCATAACGTAAAACACACAGTGACATTTCAGAGCTGTTAGGCAACTTGCATGAACCCTGGAACAGCAAAAGGCATTGTACGGGAGAGGTCAGCAGCGGTGGAATGAGGCAGTCAATCCCCAAAGCTGCTTACTTTTCCAGCAATGACAGTGTATCTTCATATTGCTGTATCATTCGCTTTCCTTCGGCAGATTCCAGGCAACTATCCATACACAAGAGAAAAAAAATGATACAGAATCAGATGAAATCAAAATAATGATCCGAGGAACAACCTGTAGCCTGTAGAGGCTCAATGGCTTCTGGGATTGGTTTCCAAATGCACCCGAAGGAGCTTGCATTCTTCTTCCAGAACATCCTCGTCGACCCATTAGAGGGCACCTGTACTTGCTAAAACTCAGGCAACCCCACAGGCGACGAGGGTGTTAAAACCTTCCCTGCCCCACGCTCCGCCAACCTCTTGCCTAGTTGAGTTAGTCATATACAAGGTAAGTGAGGGCCCTTGAAAATCTAAACACAAGGAAAATTAAAATATTTAAGAAAAATTCTAGGTGTTAAACTTTTCCATATTAAAAAACTATCATCTACATTATACATGTTCACATATATAAGTATATATCTATGTACATATACATTTGCATATAATGATATGTAGATAGATAATTTCCTGTCTTTGAAATTCATCCAAGGTAAGTGATAGGGGGCACAGTTACTCCTTGAGATATTATATGAGGTCCCACCCACCTGTCACCTCCTAATCGTGTATACATGCAATGCATATACATGCACAGGCACTGAGACATACTCGTACACACATGCATGTGGTCTCTCTCGCATACATGCACACACACATACACGTGTGCGTGTGTGCAGAGGCTTCCACAGGAATGCTGAGGCTCACAGAGGACAGTGGGCAACATCTGGCGTTGGGCACTGGTCCCCACAACTTTTCCTCCTGGTTTTGACACATGCTGCAATATTAAATGAAAGTCCAGCTCTTGGGTCAGTTGGGGAAGTATCTTTATTTTTCAGAAAGCTTCGCATTAACTGTGTGGAGTCTATGTTTGTCCTGCTAGCAAAATGAGACAGCTTATTGCATTTGCTCTTTAAAGCCACCTGATCCCTTGAGCTGTCCCTTAAATCCTCTCTCCTGTCTGCAGAGGAAGCCCTGCACCCCAAGGGGCTGTGTTCCCTTTCGTGGTGAATATGCAGGCGTACGATGAGGCAGGAAGGAGAAGTGGGAAGTACCCCAGACCAGCTGGGCAGGCTCATGCCTAGCTCTCCCTTCTCACGCTGTGGAATTTCCACAAGTCTCACAACCCACAGATCTCAATGTTTTGTATTAGAAAGATAACAGGCAGCGAGTTCTCACATGGAGCACGTGACAGTCTCTCAGTGGGTCTGAGAAGTCACACGGAACGGTATAGCCGACTCTCTGTCACCTCCATTTCACTGCATGGCAAGGAACCCACATTTTAAATGTCTAACAAACCTATGTTATAGAGTACAGTACACATTTGGATTCATTTTGAAAACAAATGGGAATTTTCATGGGACCGAGAGGTTGCCATGACATGCCATCCAGATGCCCTCTTTGGACCATCCCCAAGAGCCCCCAAATCCATTTTCACTCTAGTCAGCCATGCTAGCAGTAGATGCAACGTAGCTGCTTTCCTCTTTGAGAACAGTGTCAACCAAAGACAGCCACCTTGCTCAAGATTAAGTCACTTTCCAGGAAAACCCACAACCCAGGGCTGGATGATGTTGGGGCACAAGGCAGTCAATTAACTAAAGCCTTGGATAAGACTATCCTGCAGCTCAACTCCCCACGTGCCATCTCTTCCCCCTCTGTACCTCATAGGTGCTCTTCCTGAGAACATCTTTGTCAATTCCTGCATGCACATCTCAGAGTTCCTGGCTCCTGGGAACTAGATCTGATAGCCATGCAGCCCACATTCCTGAAAGCAGCCCAGGCATCCTTCCCCACCTTCTCATTTCTTTTTCCTTCTTCCTTCGTCCTTTAAGGGAATATCTAAGAAGACTGAGGACTTGATTCTACTCCCAGTCAAACTTGCCATGACTAGGCACCCACAGGACGAGCTCTGGGCTGGGAGAGCTGAGACTGATACATTTTTTCCAGTTCTCTGTCTCTGAAACCTTAGGCAAATAACTCCACTTCTCTACCCTTAATTTCCTCATCAGCAGAATGTAGAGCTTGCCTAGCAGGTGTTGAACATGGTCACACCCTCAGTATCCCTCTCACAGAGACATAGTTTGCTAGATCTCTGCTGTTTGGAGAAAATGGAATTCTTAAGCATTTCAAAGTTGGACATCCAACTTAAAAATGCATATTTAAAGTTTCTCTGCAATATGAAGGAGACAACTCCCACTGGAGTGGCTGTCCTAATTGGTGACATTCCAGTGGAAAAGTGACAGCCCCCTCAGTACCCTATCCTGCCATCTCACACCCTCCTGCTCATGCACCTTGCTCTGGCTTTACTATTTCCCAGCAGCCTCAGCAGCCAAGAAACGTTCTGTCTGAGGGAGATCTGTAGAACTCCCCACTGCGGAACTTGCAATCGCTTAACTCAGTTTGCTCCCAGAAGAGTCCATGGAGCAAAAGGAGTCTGTGGTCACTTAAGCTTTTTAATGTGCTTGTAGTCTTGGTATTGGGCCTGAGGTTCTCAATAATCCTTCCTAATTACAAAAACTTGTGATAACGATGACCTGTTCTAATTCTTTGCTTTCCTTGTTTCCCAAATCCAGGTGCTTTTAACAAGATCAAGTGTTTTGGAAAAAGACAGCAGAGAAAGTGCCTGTACCTAGATGGTGTTCAGAACGTAAGGTCCCAAACAACTCCTTTTACTCATGCCTAGCAGCTGAGAGGTCTCTAAGTATCTTGGCTTCTAGACCCACCCATGAAGCAGGCCCATGCTTTCTTCTGGTCACCATCAGAATGATGCAGGAATTTGCCAACAAGCAGAGTCACAGCCTGGACCTGTTTCAGTTTCAGTAGGCGACAGGTGAGACCCAGGTAGCTGCAACTTTAACAAGCTCCCCCAGGGGGTCCTCACACTGCCCTTCATGGAACTCTGGCTTCCCCATTTTCCAGTAGCTGCAGCAGCAAACAAACATATTGTCTGAGGGAGGACTCTGGAAAACCTCCCTAGAGGTGCAGTCCTGGACTTGGTTTCCCCCACAAATGAGACCCACTGAACAAAAGGGGGTCAGCCTGTGGTCAGTTAAGCCTAGGTGACACAGAAGGACTTGGCCAGGACTTCAGTCCAAATACACCAGTATCTTTACTGCTTGGCCACCAGCTATCTAGCCCACTGATGGAAATGGGAAGAGATGAAGTTGGTTTTCATGTGGCAGATAAGTGATCTCAAAGCACACAGAAAAAACATGATACTCAGAAGCAAGATACTCACGGGTATGAGATGCGTCTGAAGTTGCTGAAAGGACCCTGGATGCGCTGCCTCAGCTCCTGTGCCCAGCGGAGACCCCCAGCCATGATGGGCATGTTCTTGTGCACTGGTGAGAACCCTGGGTACATGGCACAACCAGACTGAAGCAAGGCCGTATTAGTTCCCCAGGCCCCTCCTCCCCACAAAGATCTCCCGCCAGTTACTACATGATTGCTGCATCTACCTACAGACTAAGGTCACCCTGGGCCAGCACTGAGGAATCCCTGGGAGGTCACCATGTGCTGTGAAAGGAAAAGGAAGAGTGACTCACGGGAAAAGATGTGAGTCTCCTGCTGCACCGTTCTAATTTAACTGATCTGGACTCCCCAGGCATAGGAACTTTTAGAAGCTCTCAAGATTCAAAGAGATATCCAGGAAATCAAAAACTCCATCGAAAGCTGGCAAATCTGCCTCAATGAATGTGAAGACAGACTTTCAGACCTTGAAGACAAGATTGCAACTCGTGAACAGGAAAGGAGAGCTCCTTTAAAAATAACAAGGAATCAGGAAAAATCATCCAACAGCTGCAAGACGATGCAAAGAAAAACAATGTAAGATTCATAGATGTAAGCAAAAGAGGGGACAACACAAATGATATAAAAAGACTATTTACAGAAGTAATAGCCGAAAATTTCCCAAACATGCTAAAGGAAACTGACACACAAATAAGTGAAGTATATCTAACTCCTATTAGCCATAACCAAAATAAATCTACACCCAGACATACAATAATCAACATCCCAGAAATTCAACATAAGAATAGAATATTAAAAATTGTTAGAGAAAAGAAACAAATCACCTAGGAAAGCCCATCAGAATCACAGACTTCTCAACACAAACAATGAAGTCAAGAAGAGCATGGAGTGAAGTATTTCAAATTCTAAAGGAAAACGACTGCCAACCCATATTGATGTACCCTGCAAAACTATCCTTCAAAATTGATGGAGAAATAAGATACTTTCATGACAAAGAACAGCTGAAGAACATCATGACCACCAAACCAACCCTGCAAAGAATACTGAAAGATATTCTACGCAGACATAAAAATAAATATGATTTCAAGAACACCAACAGAAAAAAACCACTAGGCAAGGCAAACAATTAAACAGGGGGGAAAGGTAAAGAAACAACAGCAGAAGATAACCTGACATATATAAGCCAATATATATCAGTTATAACTATTAATGTAAATAGCCTCAATTCACCAATTAAAAGAAACGGACTGGCAGAAGGAATCAAGAAACAGCATCCAACCATATACTGTATACAAGAAACCCATCTAACCCAAAAGGAAATTCATAGACTGAAAGTCAAAGGATGGAAAACAATACTCCATGCAACAGAAATCCTCCAAAAAGCAGGGGCAGCTATTCAACTTGCAGACAACGTGAACTTCAAACCAAGAATGATCAAAAGAGATAAAGAAGGTCACTACACACTAGTTAGGTGAAAAATTCAAAAGAAAGAGATAACAATCTTAAATATATATGCACCAAATATGGAAGCACCCAGATATAGAAAATATTAACAGAAATGAAAAATCAAATAAGGAATAACACAATTGTAACAGGAGACCTTAACACCCCATGAACACAAACAGACAGATCAACTAGACAGAAAATCAGCAAAGAAACAGCAGAACTGAACCAAACTTGTGAAAAAATGGACTTGGTAGGCATGTACAGAGTGCTCTACCCAACAACATCAGAATATATATTTTTCTCAGCTTCACAGGGTACATTCTCTAGAGCAGACCATATACTAGCCCACAGAACATGTTTAAACAAGTGCAAAAGAGCTGAAATTATTCCATGCATATTATCTGATCATAGTACCATGAAACTAGAAATTGATGACAAAAGAAACTGCAAAAACTCCATAAACACATGGAAGTTAAATAATACGCTCCTGAGCAATCAGTGGGTCACAGAGGAAACTAAACACTATGTACAAGCAAATGAAAATACAAATACAACTTACCAGAACCTGTGGGATGCAATGAAAGCAGTCCTCAGAGGGAAATTTATTGCAGTGAATTCCCATATCAGGAAAACAGAATGAACACAAATCAACAACCTGATGCTACACCTCAAACATCTCGAAAAAGAAGAGCAAGTCAAGCCCAAAGCCAAAAGAGAGGAAATTATAAAGACCAGAGCAGAAATTAATGCAATACAGACTAAGAAAACAATACAAAGAATTAATGATTCAAAGAGTTGGTTCTTTGAAGGAATAAATAAAATTGATAAACCCCTAGCCAACCTTATTAAAAAAAAGGAAAGAAAAAAGTCAAATTTATGCAATGAAGAATGAAAAGGGCAAAATCACTACAGACCTTGAGGAAATACAGAAGATCATCAGTACTTACTTTGAAAACCTTTACTCCCATAGGTTTGATAACATAGAAGAAATGGACAGATTCCTAGAAACATATAAATCACAAAAGCTGGATCAAGAAGATGTTAAACTGCTGAATAATCCAATTTCAGCTAATGAAATTGAAAATGTAATTAAAACCTTACCAACAAAGAAGAGCCCAGGTCCTGATGGATTCACTGCTGAATTCTACAAGAAATTCAAGAAGACCCAATGCCAACACTCCTCAAACTCTTCAATGAAATTGAAAGGGAAGCAAGTCTCCTTGACTCATTCCTGGAATCAATTATTACCCTAATACCAAAACCAGAGAAAGACTCAACTGAAAAAGAGAACTGCAGGCCAATCTCCCTAGTGAACATAGATAATTAAATACTGGCAAACACAATGCAGCAAGTCATCAAGAAGATGATACAGCACGACCAAGTGGGATTCATCCCAGGAATGCAGGGATGGCTCAACATACTCAAATCAATAAATGCAACGCACCATATCAACAGAACCAAAGATGAGACTCACATGATCACTTCAATAAATGAAGGAAAAGATTTTGATAAAGTCCAACACTCATTTATGATAAGAACACTATGGAAAATTGGAATAGATGGTCTTTACCTCAATCTGATAAAAACCATCTATGACAAACCAACAGCCAGCATCATATTAAATGGTCAAAAATGAAAGCTTTTACTCTAAAATCAGGAACAAGACAAGGATGTTCATTATCACCACTCCTATTCAATATAGTGCGGAAATATTAGCCAGAGCAATTAGACAAGAGAGAGAAATAAAAAGAATTAGGATAAGAAAAGAAGAAGCTAAATTACTGTTATTTGCAGATGACATGATACTCTACAATAGAAGACCCCCAAAACTCCATTGAAAGACTTCTAGGTGTAATAACCAAATTCAGTAATGTTGCTGGATATGAAGTCAACACTCAAAAATCAATAGCACTTCTGTACACAAGCAACAAACTCACTGACAGAGAAATAAGAGAAGCCACACCCTTCTCAATAGCATCCATAAAAAAAGAAATACTTAGGTATCAATCTAACAAAGGAAGTAAAGGATCGATTCAGTGAAAATTATATTACTCTGAAAAGAGAAATCGAAGAGGATCTCAGAAAATGGGAAGATATTCCCTGTTCGTGGATTGGAATAACAAGCATTGTGAAAATGCAAATTCTCCCAAAATTCTTATACAGATTTAATGCAATTCTAGTCAAAATATAATTTACATATCTCACAAATCTAGAGAAATCATTCCTAAAATTCATCTGGAACCAGAAAAGACCTAGGATAGCAAAGGCAATTCTGGGCAACAAAGACAAGGCAGGAGGCCTCACAATCCCTGACTTAAAGTTATACTACAAAGCTACTGTGATAAAATCAGCATGGCCCTGGAATCAAAACAGACCTGAAGACCAATGTAATAGATTAGAAGATACAGCCAGAACCACAAATACACTTAGCCACATTATCTTTGACAAAGGGGCAAAGCATGTTCATTGGAAGAAAGATAGCCTCTTTAATAAGCGGTGCTGGAAAAACTGGGTTTCCATATGCTGAAAACTAAAACTAGACCCATGCCTATCACCATATACTAAACCAAAGTCAAAATGGATCAGAGATCTAAATATTAAAACAAAAACACTAAATCTGCTGGAAGTAGGTAGGTAGAAATCTTGAAGACATAGGGGTAGACAGACAATTCATGAACAAAAATCAAACTGCACAGGAAATACTTCCCAGAATCAATAACTGGGCTCTTGTCTTTTTATTAAAAGTTTCTGCATGTCAAAGGAAATCTCCAACAGAGTGAAAACAAAACCCATGAATTGGGAAAAAAAATCTTAGTCAACTGTCCCTCAGATAAAGAACTTCTATCGAGAATATATAAATAATTTTAAAAAATCAGACCCCTGAAATTCAGAGACCTAATCCAAAAAATGGGCATCTGAGATGAATACACACTTCTCAGTTGAAGAAATACAAATGGCAAATAAATACATGAAAAAATGCTCAGCATCATTGGTCATTAGAGAAATGCAAATTAAAACAACACTGAGATTCCATCTCACTACAGAAAGAATGGCCAGGATCAAGAAAATGACCAATAACAAATGATGGAGAGGCTGTGGGGAAAAAGGAACTCTCCTTCACTGTTGGTGGGAGTGTAGACTGGTGCAACCATTGTGGAAATCAGTGTGGAGGATCCTCAAAAAGCTGGGATTGGAAGTCCCATTTGACCCAGCTATTCCACTTCTGGGCATATTTCTAGAAGAATTGAAAACATCACACCACAGTGATGTATGTGCACCCATATTTATAGCAGCACAATTTGTAACAGCCAAATTTTGGAAACAAACTAAATGCCCATCAACTGAGAAATGGATAAAAAAAGATATGGTTTTTTAATACAATGGAGTAGTTCTCAACTATAAAGAATGATCACATTGAGGTTTTTATAGGTAAATGGACACGACTTGAGACCATACTCATAAGTGAAATAAATCAAAGTCACATGAGTAAATACTGTATTGTCTCCCTAGTGTAACAAACTGAAAGAGCAAATAAGATACAAAATCTTCAGTAAATATTGTTAAAGGGTAACAAACTGCCCAAAGGGGAAAAAATAGACAAGGAAAAGGAGAAAAGAAGGAAGGGAAAAGGAGAAAACAATGAAGGGAAAAGAAAAAAGATATAAATTTGTACATATACTCTTAAGATAGCTAAGATGATTGTTACTAATTTTATTAGTCCTCAAAACAAAACAGTTAACATTCACAGGAGCAGATCAATTTTGCATGTTTATATATGGTAATGAGTAACTCTTTTGAAGGTAACTATGCAAAATAACAACCTTAGTTATGTTCCTACCACCTTGTTGTGCAAGCCTGCATTGTTACTGCTTTGAGCTCGTTGTTATTATTTATTAGTCTCTTTTGTTTCTTGCTTTTCTTGTAATGTTATGTTTTGTTTAGTTTTTTCCTCTAATACAGTAAGGATAGATGTATATGTATAGGCTTGCCGGGGATTTAGCTCAGTGGCTTAAACACCTGCTTGGTAGGCATGAGGTTGTGAGTTCGATCCCCAGTACCAAAAAAAATAAAAAAGATTCCTATACATGTATAGACTTATACATTTCTAGACCGTCTCTTAAAGAGTTTACAAGAACTGATTTTATTACATGTGATGGTATGAACAACCACTTTGAAGAAAACGAGACATTATGGTAGCCATCACTGATTTCCTATCATCTTGTTGTGAAGTCCAATAACACTTTTATTCTTTGTTTTGATTGGTTTCAGTCTGCTTTGTATTATTTGATTTCAATATGTGTGAAAGTGTGGACAGCTATTTTGAAGAGAACAAGAGACATTACAGTAGCCATTGTTGATTTTCCTATTGTATGGTTTTGAAGGCCTGTAATGTTTTCATTTTTTGTTTTGATCAGTTTTATAGTATTTTGTTTTGTTTGAATTCATTGTGTGTGAAGATATGGACAACTGTTTTGAAGAAAACAAGAGACATTATAGTAGCCACTGTTGATTTCTTGTTGTCTTGTTTTGAAATCCTGTGTTGCTTGCATTGTTTTGTTCTGATCTGCTTTGTTCTGTTGTTGTGTTGTTTTATTTTATTTAAAATTAAAAAAGTAATTTTGCTTACTTATAGTTAGTTTTCCGGATTTAGCAAATGTGAGAATCCATTTAAAAAACAACACATCAGTTTTGGCTTCTCTGGTAAAATGAGAAGAATGGCAACGGTATGCCTCCATTCCTAACCGGCAACAGGAAATGAAGAGGGGGCACTTCCTTTACCTCTCCATAGGCTCCACTACTCCCTGATGTCTCACACTCAGCCCAGGTCGCTATTCTCATTAGCAGTTCATCCTCCAAGATCAGAAAAGTTTGAACATGATGCCAGTGATTCACTGTTGCATAAATTTCGACTCTTTAAGTGTGGTAGAAATGCTGGCTATAGTGAGACATCATTCCTGTGATCACATTATATTACACAGCAGAGATGGAGGATCCTGAGTAGGCCTGATGCTATCAGGCAAGCTCTTCAAAAGTAGAGCTCCAACTGGAAGAAGTGGCACATGCTTGCAATCCCAGCACTCAGGATGCTGAGGAAGGAGGGTCATCATGAGTTTGAGACCAGCCTGGGCTACATGGCATGTTCAAGGCCAGCTTAGACAACATAGAAAGACCTTGTCTCAAAAACAATAGTGATCTGGATTGTGGCAGAATAGGAAGTCAGAGACTGGTAGCAGGAAAGCATTCACTGTGCCATTGCAGGCCTGCAGATGGAGGTAGCTACACGATAGCAAGGATATAGGTAGCTTCCAGTTGTTGGAAGCGGCTCCTGGCTGATCACCAGCAAGCACATGGGGATCTCAAGTCCTAAAATCACAAGGAAATGGATTCTACCAACAAGAATGAGCTTGGAAATGGATTTTCTCACAGAACTTTCAGAAATAAATCTAGCCTGACCAGTACCTCAATTTCAGTATCATAACCCTGAGTTGAAATCCCAGACACACCATGGTAGACTTCTGTTTTCCAGAACTGTGTGCTGAAAGAGGGGTAATGCTTTAAACTACTAAGGCTGTAAACATTTGCCATATTGTCCCCCAAAATGACTGAGTCTTCAAAACTCTGTAGTTGGCTGTTATAAGCCATGAGGATGGTCCCACATAAAGTTGGACCAACAAATTTGCTGACAATGACTTTGTCAGTGGAGGCCATGCTTAATGACCTCACGATGAAATATTTCTTAATACATGGACCTGTTATTCACCTACTTAAAAACATTTAATAAATTTCCTTGTATCACTAATGACTTTCATATTCCTTATTGTGGCAATTCACAATTACATCCCAAACTCCAGGACTGTCTTGATCTCTCTCTACATATTTTGTTTGGGTGGAGGCAGTTCTGTTGGTCACCTGCCTTTGCTTTGGAAGACTTTGTCTCTTCTCCCTTGCTGCAACCCCTCACTTTCAGGGTTCAGCGCAATACCACCTTCTCCATAGACCCAACTTTGAATCATTCAGCCCCAATTCGTCTTGTCTTGTTACCGTTCCTTATAACTGAAGCGCTTCTCATATTCTATGAGCAGTCATCTGTTAGTAGTATTTAACCCCTTCCCCAGACCTACCACTAGATGCAACGCCTACAAACATGCCTTGCATACAGTAAGGGCTCAAGAAATGTCTGTAAAACTGAAACCTGTGTTTGGTTTTAAACAAACAGGATAGTGCATGTAACTGTAATAAAAACGGAGACGTCACACCTCCGCAAGGCGACTCCCTGCCCTTTGCCAGGCTCCTGCAGCTCCTCCCCACAGAAGTACAGGTGCTGTGTCAGTGGAAGAAAGAGGAAACTTCTCAGGCATGTAAAAATCTACTGTGAATTGAGATACGGTGAAGAGTAATCAGTGTGATAGTATCGTTCATGGCTCATTTCATACATTACGCCAAGGTCACAATTGACCTGGGGGGTCAAGGGCTTACTGCTTTGGGCAAGCTTGTCCATATCAACCCCCAGATACAGAGAAATCCACAGTTCAGTGAACCCTACAATTGTCCAAGATGGTCTGGAATTTCAAGCAAGAGAGCTGTACTTGTTTTCTTGGAGAATGCTACAGATCCTTATATGCACACTTAACAAATCTTAGAGGGGTGCATTGTACCCTTCTCAGGAACAGAACTGCCCACATCAAAGTTCCCTGGCCATTGAATCTACCGAACTGTGCCTCCTCCTGGACATGCTGATTGTAGATCATCCTCACGGCATCTAGCTCTTTGTTGAACATTGTGATGAGGACAAGGTATTTATCTGATGTATCCCGTGCTATCAACGGTCTTTCAAGCAGGTTTCCCGCTATGTCTAGAAGCTGTAGAGAAAACAAAGAAAAAAGACACAAATGACATCTTTCCAAGGTTACACCAATTCTGTCTCCTGGTTTTTCTTTTCTGTGGTCACCAATGCAGAGGGTAGAGGGTAAAACTGTTACCGCAGAACTGAACCAAAAATTATTAGCATGTGGATATTTACAATCTTTTCTGATCTCTGTTGCTTCTAAAGGAACAGGAGTCCTGTCTGCTGGTTTACTGACCAGTCTCTCTTCTCCTGAAAGAATCTGAATAAAAGGGAAACTGAAGATGGCAGAAAGGCTAAATTGAGTCACATAATAAAGATCTGAAACAGAAGGATGGTAGTAATAGAAAAGAAAAGGAAGAAGCTAAGTGAGCTGAGCATTGCGGAGAATTTGGAGGACTGAAAGTTGAGGGTGGGAGCAAGAAACATGTCCCAGCGAACAGCTGCCAGGAGAACGGCAGTGACTGTAAGGCTAACCTGAAAAGGCGCACCTGTGCTTAAAAGCCGCCTTAACCTTGGGGTGTTTCCAAAGCAGCAGAAATAAGACATGGAGTGGTTTTAATTACTTTTTTATTCTGAATTGTGTTTCTCTGATTGTGATGCTTCCTTGAGACTAGACCATGTAGAACCTCAGTTATGTTTATAATCTACCAATACACTGCTAAATTTGTCTTCTGTCATAACATTGTGTCTACTCCATGCTTCAAGTTACACACTGAAGGGATTGCGAGTCAGTGGTTAATCAAACCTGGCTTATAATCTCAGCCACTTCTAAAAAAAGTCATTTTTTAAAAAATAAATAAAGAGGGATATATGTTGTAGAACGTGTCCACAGTTTACCATACTTACTCTCCGGCTCTTTGCAGGAAAACACTTGCCAGCCCTTGCTTTAAGTCAGCAAGTACAATAGATACAATGTCAAGATCACTCCCACAGAGCCTGAAACTGGAAGCTGAGTAGACTTCATTTGTCTAAGACCTCATGCTCAGTGTTATCACCTTATTTCATGTTGGACTATTCCTAGTTTTCTTCAGTGCTTTGCAAAGCCTAGCGTAGGTGCAGAAGGAAAACACCAGGAATCGCTGGTGTTAGGCTCAGAATCTGAGACGGTCCCAGAAGACCTGGGCTTCTAGGCCATGTCATGGGGCATGACTAAGTGTAGAAAAGAGTCAGTTTTGGGGAGGGGGTGTCTTAGATCAGATATTTCTCAGGTCAGACAGCTTAGAAGGGGTTTCCTTAATGAGTTCAATACCCTCTAAAGACTTGGCACAGGTACAAAAAGCTTTCTACTGAGGGCTCTAACATCATTTTATCTTCCATAAAAATCACCAGATCCCAAAGAGAAAGTAGTTCCTCCACGGTGGAAGCATAAAAGATTAGGTCTTCCTCCACGGAGTCCCATGACTCAGATCCTGCTGAGGAAGTACAGACATGTGAGCTGAGGACCCCTATGGCCAGACTGCACTCATGGACTTTGATACGGACATACTCTGGATAGACGTGCCCTGCAAGATACACTTAGTGGTGGGATGATCCTACATAGTAATGCGTATCTAGGTTCAGGTAGCTCCTCTAGCCAGCCTCTGATCCATGAACCTGAGAAAGTACTTATTTGCATGACTTTATATTCACTGAAACTTCTGCCTCTGTTGAAGGAAGAAAGAAGAATTTCAGTTTCTCGTTGGCGAGGTGGCTAAAGGGGAAAAACAAAGCAGGTAGAAGGACTGGATGGTGTGGTTTTCCTACAGTTCCCATAAGCTGTTGGGGGTCTCGAGAACAGAAGAGAAAAATTTTGCCTTTATGAGACATCTTTGAGATTCTGGAGACAAAAGGAGCTCCTTCAGACACCAGGCACCAGTTTGGAATAAGCCCGCTCTTCTTCAGCTCACAGCCTCATGCCACCGTAAAAGTCTCTAGGATTAGAACTTTTAGAATCCAGAGAGATATACTCAGCAGAAACGTGGATGTTTTCACGGTGGGAACCATCCCAAGAGGTTACAACTGCTTCAAACACCTCTTGGACAGGTGAGTTCCCATGAGAGACTGTGGCATATAGCAGAGATACATGATGTCAAAGATGGGAAAGCTTGAGAACAGAAGGGAGGCACTGCTGAAGATTTCTAGAAGTCCAGGTGCAGAGGGATCCACAGCACGTGTGGGCCAGGCACTTCCACGGCAGGAATAGTTACAGCGCCTCAGTCTCTCCGGCAGTGAGTCATGACAGTTAATGGCATAGAGAATCATCTCATAGACACATGCAAGACCTTTTCTTGGTATTAGCTGAAATGCTTGAGGAAGGATTACTAGATGTTTTATTAGGCAGGCTATGGAAATGGAGGTGCTCATTAAGTTACACACACACACACACTCCATGGCTAATGAAACCAGGCACACTTGGGTTACTTAATATTCTAAAATAGTATAAATTGATTCATCCACGGTTTAAGACTTTCCCTTATTGTCCCACAAGTCACTCAGTATCTGTTTGGTCACGTTTGGTGATTAGAAATCTAACTTCTTATCAAGGAAGCCCGGTTCACCTTGAACAGCTTTGACAGAAATCTCTTTCTTCTGTTAAACCAGTACTTGCCATTTGCCTTCCTGTAATTTTCCCGACTGTAACCCTTGAGGCACTTTAGAATAAACAACTTACACTTCCCAGAAGACTGCAGAGGCACGCCTTACCAAGCCTGCAAGTCTCACACCTCTGCCTTCCCAGTCGTGCAGTTACTTGTGCCCCATGCATGTCTTACCTTCCCAGTCATTCTTTGTGTGTCGCCTGACCTAAGCAAGACAGGGTAAAAGCATAGGTGTTACTCTACTCACTAAAGCCTGAATCCTGCAGTTCACTACCTAGTGTGGTAGTTGGTGTCTCATCGCTGTGATAAAACACCTGATAAGATAAATTTAAAGGGAGGAGAGACTTGGTCTGATTCACGAGTTCAGAGGCTTCAGTCTGTGGTGGTTGCCTGGCTTCATTTCCCGGGCCTGTGGTGAAGGAGAACACCACGGAAGGAAGTTCATGGAGAGGCGAAGCATGGCGGCCAGGAAGCAAAGACACAAGAAGTGGAGCAGAGGTTCCAACAGCCCCTCAAGGACACGACCCAGTGTTTGCTTCCTTCCACGAGGCTCCACTTCTTACAGGTTCCCCCAGCCCCCAACAGCAACACGAGCTGGGATCCAGCCTCCAGCAGATAAGGTGGGGGACACAGCACTCAAGATCCAAAGCATGAGTCATGGCAGTTGGTTTGCTCCAGCTTGAATCAATCTAGCAGCCATGTTTAAACAGCTACGGTACTGCAGAGCCAGGGTTTCAGGATACCACAGCAGACATTCTCACTTTCAAAAGTCATCTTATTGATAAAGGTATAGCACCCCAAAAGAGCATCGTAGGAGAATCTCTTTTCAAAAGAATTTGTACATGCTTTCAGAGAAGCATAAGTGATCAGACTGAGAAAGCCAGCTCTGCACACTCCCTTGTCCTCAAACATTTCATTCCTCCCCATCAGGCAGAGGAGAACATTATTTACAGGGAGGAAATAGTTGCAGTGTATCCCTACCATCCTCTGATAAGAGCTGGGGAAGTACTCCACACCGGAGCGCTTTCCCTACTTGCACAAACCTTGAAGGCATGCTCCAAGTCAGGCGCATCATCAAAAGCTTGAATAAAGATGGTTCCCAGTCTTCGGTCAAGATCTTCTACTTTCTGGTTAAATCCAGAGATGTCATTTTCAAATTCCTGAGGAGATACCAATTACACATGAAGAAAATACAATTTTCTGAAGGCCAGTCCCAGGATGGTCTTTACTACCAATTTATATTTGAATCGGTCATACCAAAGATTTATTTTAATTCTCTAAAATTCACCACGGTATGTGTTGGTGTTTATCCACGTAGAGAGCTACCCTGTTACTGCAACGTTTTTACCTAAATATGCCAGGCAAAATGACAAAGTGAGTTAAATGTGACACTGGCTTCCTTTCACTTCCCTTTCTGTGGCCCTCTCTTCTACTTCCTGAAGCCCTTGTGGTTTCACCCAGTGTCAGCTCAGGTTACTCCAGAAGCAACAGCCCAGCAGTGGGGCTATTCCAACACTGCCTCCTGGACTCCCTCCCCTAAGTCAAAACCCCATTCTCTTCAGTGTAACTGAACTCATCTAGCCATTAGAAGGAAAGTTAGCAAATTAAGTAAACGTGTACTATTTTTTCTCAATACACCTTAATTGGTTAAGACAGCAACTAACCATTATTCCTAAGGTTGCTAAATTTAGCAAATAGAAACACAGAGCAACCAGTTGAGTTTGAATTTCAGATAAACAATGAATTGTGTTACTTCAAGTATATCCCAAATATTGTATTTTAACTTATCCTCCTGGGTGTGCTTCTTTTCTTAGAGTGCAGCAATTTTTAAGGAAATTTCAACTGAAATCTCTGATTTGTGCAATTATTATTTATGATCACTGTTTTTATAAAAAATGTGGCAGCACACAGTCCAGTTCTACCCCTCAAACCCAATTACACTGACACTGTGAAGTTTCCTTATGTCGTGCCCCCATATGTGCAGGGTATTCTGTTTTATTCTATCACATGATGCAAAGCCATGGCATACACCCTGCCTCGTAATGAACCTTTTCTTTTCCACTTTTGAGCTGGAGAACTTCTGGAAAGTGGTGCCTTTCTGGGTCTGGTCAAGTAGGATTCTCCTGGATATCTGAAGATGTTCAGAGCAGATTCCTGCATAATTCCTTTCTCGTTTCTTCCTGTTTTCTTAAAATTTCTTCTGCAGTCATTCTGTCTTTCTTTTTAGGGAATTCCACTCCCTGTTTCCAGACTGGCCCTTGTTTAATTTTTCTCCTGTGCCTATTTTCCCCACAGGTCTTGGCTTTTGAAGACTACAGGTGAGAAGTAGGCTTTTTATTCCAATCCTGGAAAATGCCTCTCTGGCTTTTCAGCTTGGGGAGGTTTCACTGACCTTCCCTGACCACTAATAAACTTCTGTCTCTGTGTGCCTGGCTTTCACTTAGCAACCTCTGCTCAAAGCTTAAAACTTTCTTCTTCAATTTTATTGAAGCACATTTGGCAAATAAAAATTATATATGTTTGAGGCATATAACTTCATGTTCTGATAAATGTATACACTGTGAAATAACCAGAACAATCAGGCTGATTAACACATCCATCATCTCACTTAGATACCATTTTCTCCTTTGAGTGCGTGTTTTTGGGTAGAGTAGTGCCCTTAACGTCTACACCCTTAACAAATTTCAAATACACAACACGGTAATGTTAAATGTCATCACCATGCTGCATGTTAGAGCTCCGCAATTTAATTTT
This sequence comes from Dasyprocta punctata, assembly GCA_004363535.1. Classification (NCBI taxonomy): domain Eukaryota; kingdom Metazoa; phylum Chordata; class Mammalia; order Rodentia; family Dasyproctidae; genus Dasyprocta; species Dasyprocta punctata. Next base: position 13,780 of record RJWM01004266.1, on the reverse strand, counting down.
GCATAACAGGCTGTGCACCGTTTGATCCACACCTCCCATTTCTCTCTCCTTTAGGCCCTTGGCTACTCCCATTAGCTTCTGACTCAACCACTTTAGAGTTCATATATAAGTGAAACCAGAGAAAGGAACAGAGCTGCTGATTTAGCCCTACCCTGCTTTGGGGGTCCAAGCAGTCGTAGGAGTGCTCAGAGAAGACCTTGTACATCTCTTGGAATTCCTCGTACATCTGGTGCACCTGCTGACTCAGGGAATTCCCCCTGATGCCACTAAACTCAAACTTCCCCAGTTTTTGGAAATCCAAGGCTGTCTTCAGAAGATCCTATGGGGAAAATTCACAGAAGAGTTAAAATGATAATAATCATCATCACAACAACCGTGGATGGGAAGAATTAGAAATCATATGGGGGTGGTGGTTGCTTAGGAAAATGTGATGCCTGATTAGTTGTGTAACCTTATTATTAGATTGGATTGGTAAAAATAACTCTTGGTTAAACTCAATAACAAAGCAAAGAGAAAATGTAGATAAATAAGATTCACAGATACCAAGATAAATAAATGAATAAGCAAAGAATGAACTGTATGCTTCAATTTCTCTTAGTATTCTAAAATAAAGCATAAACTGTAATAATAAAATCATTTATATGATTGGTGGCTTTGCTGCGGACTTCTATTTAAAAAGTCAGTTTCTAACGGGCCATGTCCCCTAGGTCTGGAAGGCCAGCTGTTCAGGAGCTGTGAGTAGGAACGCAGACTCTGGGAGTCTGAAGGCCAATCCAGAAGGTAACGTCCGCCTTCTTAGCAGTTCCATCTGCCAAGGACAAAGTCTGCTGACTGTCTCTCCCTGGTGCACCACGCTGCTAGCTGGGGAACAGAGGGCAGTTACTTAACATCTTGGTGTCCGTGTTTCTTCATTTGTAATAAACTTCATGGTATGGTTGTCAGAATTAAACAAACTAATGCAGGATTTAGGCCAGTGCTGGGCATACAGTATGCATTACTGTCACCGGTGCTGATACAGTAGCAGCCCAGCTGTGCTCAGGATTGAATGACAGGTGAATGACACAGCCCAGAAGCCTTGGGGAGGACTCTCTCTCACATGTCTGGAAGCCACTTCACCTACAACCGCACGGGAGCCTCCTGAGCATGTCTAAAAGGACACGCTGAATTTATCCCTTGTGGGTACCTGTCTAAAAGCACAAAACCTCCAAACCAAGATATGCTTCCTGTCAGGCATCTCAGTCTATGTACAGAAAAGCAAAGATGAAGATTGTATTTGTGTCATTTTGGCAAACACTTTGTACGGACCCTGAGAAGGGGCTCATCTACCCTGAAGAGGCTGGAAGGGCAAGAAGAAGGTATAGGATAACACCTAGTCCTGATACCACTCTGGGAAATTGCCAGGGGTCTCAGTCTGGCTGGCCCATCAGACTGCTGCAAAACTGTGCATTTCCTTCCTTTCTCTGGGATATAAAGCCCAACAGCGGTGACAAAGACATTAGAAGTGGGGTGACACGGCTGCTTTTCCCCAACTTTGCAGTAGATTACCACACGAACTTGGGTAGCCATCAAACAGTCCCCTTTGTTCTCAGCTGCGTTGGGGCATGGTTGGCAGCAGGGACAGTGGGTGAGGAAAGATGGTACCCGCCAAGAATATTTACACCGGAACCAAGGCTCTTGCTAGTTGTTGTTTAAAAATACTAGAAGAAAACAGAGAAACAGTTCCAGACATTATCTTGGGCAACTTTTTTTTTGTGTGTGAAGACTTTACCTCAAAACCACAGGACACAAAAGCAAAAAGAGAAAATGGGATAATACTAAAAAAAAAAAAATTTCTGCTCAGCAAAGGAAATGGCAGACTGAAGAGGCAACCTTTGGAAAGGCAGCAAGTACTGTGTTTGAAAACTACTCACCTGACAAAGGGTTACTATCAAAATATATATGGAATTTAAAAACTCAACAAGAAAAAACAAAATAATCCAATTAAAAATTGCAGAAATGATACAAATGGATACCTTTTGAAGGAAGAAACTCAAGTGGTCGATAAACTTATGAAGAAAGTCCACCTTTATTTGCCATCAGAGAAACACAAGTCCAAACCACACTGAGGTGTGACTTCATTCATTAGAACACCAAAAAACAGACAAATATAACTTACTGGTAAAGATGTGGAGAAAGGGAACTCTCATACACCATTGGTGGAAACAAACATGCAACCATTATGGAAAACAAAAGGGGAATCTCCCAAGAAACAAAAGACAGACCTACCACATGATGTAGCTATCTCGTTTCTGGATATAGACCCAAAGGAAATAACAGGAGTATATCAAAGAGAACCTGCATGCTCATGGTTGTTGCTGCAATATCCACAGCTGAGATATGGGGCTAATGCTGATGCCCATCGATGGATGAATGGAAAAAGAAAATAGGATATAAATAAAGAAAGATGAACTGTAATTTGTAACAGAATAGGTGGAACTACAGTTTATTATGTTGAGTGAATTAATTCAGATGCAGACAAATACAGCATATTTTCTTTCCTATATGAATGTTAAAATAGTTGATCAGAATATGTAATAGTGATACTCAGAAGCTGATGAGTTGGGAAGTTAGATAATAGGCAACCAAACACAACTCGAAAGAAGCAATATGTTCTACCATTCTGTAGCACAATGAGGTGGCTGTTGTTCACAGTAACCTATTATATATTTTACGAACAACTAGAAGAAAAGCACATGAAGGCTCTGAACACCAAGGGATGATAAGGACATGGAGACATTAATTACACTAATCTGATCCGTACACATTGTATAATGTATTGAATTGTCACACTATAGCCCATAAATAAGTAAAATTGTTGCCTTTTAATAAAAAATTCTTAAAAAGTTAAGAAGGAAATATTTACTTGTATTTGATCATTATATTCTGTATATCAAATTATTGAACTGTTCCCCATAAATTTGCACAATTTAAATAATTCTAATAAAAAGGTTGCAAAAATATACATTCAACTTTATATGCCAGGAAGAAAACAGAAAGGAATTTTATTTAAATGAAATTGACTTTCACAGTAATTCAAATCTCTCATAAAGTACTTAGTTATAATCTTTTTTATAGGAGAAAAAATATTTGTGCTGTGGAAGGTACCTTGGTATTCATTCATCACAATTGTGTAGATGTCAATTTCAATTTTTAGGCAATATACTCTCACTATTTTAAAAGACTGATGCATTCTGATATGTTTGGTTACATCAGAAAATGAGATTATAACTTAGTTATGCTATTTTATTCCTCAAGAACATTTAAGGGATGTTCCCGGGTGGTCTCTGAAAGGTGTTCATCTTCAATCTGACAGGGAGGAAGTTAATCATTCTTTTTTTGGAGAAAGTCTAGGTACTGAAAAAAAATGCATATTTATGTTGTTTTATCTAATTTACCACACATATGGTTTTATTTGTGGCTCAATCCATGGTTTTAGGGCTTGCCTTAAATTCTTATCAAAAGACCCTCATACTTCCCCAGCATTCTTTATCCCCTTTCTTTGCTTTAGGGTTCCTATCACATTCTGGCATTACATTATTTAATACTATATTATATTATTTGCTTATCTTTCCCAGTAGATTGTAAACGCCCCAAGGATGCCCTGCTATCTTCAGTGCCTGGAAGAATGCTCGACACTGGACCAACACTTACTGAATGAATGTGTGCATGCCCTTTGTGCTCTGACTTAGCTATACCATGTGTAGAAACATGGCTTCTGTAGAGCAGCTGGTAAAAACAAAGAAAATTATATAGAGAAGAGATTTATAAAGCAAGGCTTTTCCATGCTGGAAGGGTCAAAAGAGGAAACTGTGGTGGTCCAAATTTGAGGGTAAAATGAAAGTCAATGAATGAATGAGAAGAAGCAGATTTGATCCTAGGATTTAGTGCCAGAAAACCCTGAGTTAAAATATTCCTGGTTCTGCCATTTTATTACCATGTGGCTTTTACTATGTGGCTCACAGTGAGATGATGTTTATTTAGCTTTTCTCAGGCTCCCTTCCCTAACCTGTAAATGGGGACGATAATATTTAATCTGCCACAGGTTATCCAGTTATATGGAAGTGGCTTTGTAGAACTTCAATACATTAGTTGTTTATAACTAATTATGATCACCTTGATGTGCTTGGATGAGCTTGCTATGTATTAGAAATACAATGGCTTACACAGGGGAAATTTTGGTGCTCCTTTGGAGACAGACAGGGTAGAGGTTCCCTGGTGGCTTACCGGACTGAATGCGTCCTATTGTGAAAAACAGTGTAACATTTAATGGCGATGGTTGGGAGGAGGAACAGAGGAGGGTTCAATGTGTGCTCTGGTCTTGGAGGTGAAGAATTAAAATCAGGAATAATGGCCAGCTCCACCAACAGCAATCCCGTACTCAGAGGAGAGGTCACGCCACCCATCTAAAAAGAAATGTCTTCAGAATTCATTAAGGGAAAGCACAAAGCAGACACTCAGATGAAAATCTCAAAAGGTCATTTGGAAAAAGACTGTTTACCTTTCAACTGCCACCAACCTTATGCAGCTAATGGTCTCATATGTGACCATGTGTTCAGGGCAGGCTGAAAGAAAAGCTGGCCCAATTAGGCTGGGAATGAAAGGAGGCTCAGGAGTGGCTTGAAACGGTAGAAAGAGCAAAAGGAAACGCGGGGTATATTAGGTCAGCTTATTACCTATCTCCCTGCTAATCACTTTGCATAAAGCCTCAGCAGGAAATCATTTTGTCTCCAAGTGAATCACAGCTTTGCAGCAATTTGATAATGAAAGAAATGCGAGTTCTCTCCAAGCTGCTTACTTACTGCATTGTTTGCAGGGAAGAAGCTCCAGGCAGAAATATAAACAGGGGATCTGCAGATTCTACAATATTACAGCACAGAAAATGAACTGTGTGTGTGTGCGTGCTTGCTCCCGTGTGGGTGCACGCGTTTGCACTAGATCATCTGATAGAAAGGGAAGATGAGTGAAAAAATACAGAAGCAATTAAGTGGCTCCTTTTCTTCAGTTTTTTTGAATGTTCACTCAAATTGCAAAAGTTTTTGTGTACTTTGGAATTTCCTTAACAAGTCCTAAAATTAAATAAGACCTTTTCATGGAATGGGAATCATAATTTTAGTGGAGTGATCAATTTGGGGAAAAAGACTTAGAAATCATACGGTAAAAATAGGTGTACAAAGACAGAATAGAACGTGCAAGGGCAAAATAAAACCACAAATCTAGTTTGAGACCCTGAAAATGGGAAAATAGGGAGGGAAACAGATCCTTGCAACTCCCTAGAAAATATCAAAGTCTGGCAAAAAGACCACATGGCGCTGGATTAAAGTACAGCTAACTTTCTCTGAGCCAAGCGACTATGTGCAAGCTGATACAAGGAACAGATTTAATTGTGCTTATTTGTTATCCCTAACTCACGATACTCGAAGGATATGGGTTCTGGTGTGAATCGGGTTCTTGAAATTTGTTATTTTTTTCTTTTTCTATTGTTTTTTTTTTTTCTTCACAAGGATCAGCTGAGAAACGAGCTGCGTTACAGCTGCGGGAACGAGGATGAGCAGGCTGGGGGCCGCCTACTGCAGACGTACTGAACACTACTCAGTAACTCGCCGCCTCCTGGGAAAGTAGCACTCTCCCGCTCCACCCTGCTTCATTTAACTTAGCGAACACCCAGAAGAGAAAGAGTGTACCTCAGCAACAATCTCCTGTGCAACAAAAGCAAGAATGAAAGTCATCGCAAGTCAGGAAAGATATCTGGAAAAATTACGGACATTAAAAACCAGCCCTGCACAATATAATCCCCGGGCACCAGCATGCAGAGGGCTGAAGGTATTGATAACACTTTATTCACTTGGCTTCCTGTAACTATTAATTATAACTACTATCTTCTTGGTGCTCATATACTTTACTAGAACAGAAGATGAAGAAGGCTAAGTTCATGCTAATTCTTGCTAGAGAGAGGCAGATTAATCCCATTGCGAACAGGCATCGATCACAGAGACACACAGAATGTTAACTAAAGGGTACATGAGATATGTCAGGAGACAATCGATAGTGCCCTGTCCCACCGCACTGAGCCGAGGAGGGAAGAAGACAGCAAAGGGCAAGGGGATGAGTCCAAGACGAAAAAGGGAACAAGTGGTGGACTGCTGCCCCTGAGCACAGAAGTAAACCAGACCACAGGGCCTGAAAACATCAGAGGGGAGAAAGCAGAGATATGAAGAGCACGGTAGCATTCAAGTCCCCCTCTAACTAAACTGGAGCAACTGTTTTCTATGCATTTGGGTCCATGATTCAAAAAGAAAAAGCAGCCTGAGTGCAGACTATTGTGAGGGTAATGACTCCAGGGAGACCGGTGGCCGTCTCTGCTTGTATTTACTGAGCCTACCCTGGAGACTAGGGGCCCTAATGTTAGAATAGCTGTCTATATGCAAAGTCACATCATTAGCATGTGTACACAGGGCCTGAGGCCCGCACTCAGCCATCACCTTCAGGTCTTTCTCAGGGCTGGAGGACTGTGAATGCGACAGAGAAAAGTATTCCTCTGTGGTCAGCCCAGGCCAGGGGCAGGCTATAGCTGGAGTGCCCATCACCTTGGCTAACCAACAGCAAAGAAGCCGATGCGGTGATGAAAGGAATAAAGAGTAGCGGGGGGAGCTAGAGCCTTCTGGAAAGGGCTCTGAGAAAAGGAAGCATTCAGGATGAAGCTAGATATCAATTACTTATACTCTCCACAATCCCAGTGAAGGATTTAAGACGTGCCTTTCATAAGAGCTAGCTTCTGGCTTTCTTGCATACATTTTCTGTCTTTATGCCCTTCCCTTTCTTATTTTCTCTGGTGAATTCCTACTCCAGTTTCAAAATTGATTTCCTCTTGTTTTTGGCTTTTTTTCAAAGTCCTGATGGGTCACAGACCCTTCTCTTTCACTCCAAATAACTCACAAATGTCACTTTTATTATGGCATTTAGTACACCTCAGTAAAGGTTACTGACTCAGTAAATCCCATCCCTGGATCTCCTCCATTCGCCTTTCTCTCTTCTCTCAAGGTCTGGACACAGGTGCAAAAATCAGGCCGCATCATACTTCAGTCATCTTTGCGTACCAGTCCCTAGCACAATGTCTGGAGCTAGCCGCAGTGGTTCTGTACTTTTTGAACTGAGGTCCAGTCTCAGATTCTCTTACTCTCACCAACTCATGCTTTATTGTTGTCATCACAGTGTTTTCCCAACACAATTCCATTCACTCCAAAACCTCAGCTAATCATAGTTGAAAACATGATTCTAATTCTTCCTCTATCATTTAGCTATTGTTTAGAAATTGACCTTGAATTTTTAAAATCAGTTTTAAGTACCTATGTTATTATATAGTGCCTATTATCCTCCCTCAAAGTTAAACCAACAAACCCATAACTGTAAGATGTCAACCACACTAAATTCTGCAGATCAAAAGAGAAAGTTTCATTTCTTCACATCATAGTACTTAAACTAAAATTACATTCAGTTTTAAATAATCAGGCAGAAAACAACAGCATGAAAAAGTTGTGTTTCCTTTGCAAAGGGATTCACTAGTTTTGTGGTTTTGGCTATCACTTGGAGAACGGGGCAGCAGAGTTTAGAACAGCTTGTTTGTGGGAATGGCCAGCTTCACCCAGAGCTTCTCATTTTCATTTTGCATTCTGGGCTTTCTAGTTAAGTTTATTCATTTAAAAAATTTAATTCGATTTTATTTTTTTAGTATTTTTCACTGTTACTAGCACCTGATCACAGTACATAATAATTACATTCATTGTGGAACGTTAGTAAAAAGTTCAGAGACCATAGGCAATTTGAAAACCATTTGAGTTAGCTGATTTATTTCTTGAGCATTCTTCTTAAATGGGTCTATGATCAGAATTTCCTGCTCTTCTAACAGCAGCATTGTGTGATGATCAATCCAAATGATGACCATTTATAGAGCATTTGTTATGGGTTCCACCATCCAGTGGTGGGATGACTAACAGGTTGTGTTTTTCATTCTCCTGGTGTACATTTGGGGACCCTGGGTTTAAGTCCTACACGGGCCTGGGGACTTAAATGAACACACTCACCTCCACCATATGTAGTCGGCCCAGGAAGGCATCCAGTCGCACAAAGACCAAAGAAGACTGGAAATCCCATTCCTTGACTTCCTCATTCTCTTTGAAGTAAGTATACAGATTCTCCCTTCTGTCCTGAAACACCTGCTTGAAGAAACTCAAGGTATCCACAGCCACCTGCAGTTTTCTCTGACTTTCTTCTATCTCGCTTCTTAAGAGATTTTCCGGGCTGAGATAGTTAGAAGCCTGGAATGCAGAGACTAGTGTTACTGGGACTGTCACTGGGCCTGGCTGCAGGCGCAGCACATTCCTTAGCTTTGTTGACATCACCTTGGACTTCAGTAATTACCCAAGCAGTATTTTTCACAAGTTCAGTATAGGAAAGAGCTGACCTTACCCTCATTTCCACAGGCAGATTGGCACAGAGTTTAAGACAAATGATCACTGTGACCCTTCAGTCACAGTGAGTTGAATCAGTCACTGTGGTCAGGCAAGCGACCAGACAGACACAAGGAGACACAATGGAACCATCTTAGGGCTGTGGGACCTCGGGGAGGTACTCATTCCCAGGTGTTGTTTTGTGATATATTAGCCTTTACAGATGAAATTATTTAAATGCAAAAATTCTTTCTGCCTCTGAGAAACTTGAACCTGGAAACCGAGAAGACAGAGCTGGGAAGATGGAACTCACGAACAGTCACCTTCATTACTGGATGGAACGGCAGCAGAACTGGGCTGTGCGTCCTGCTGATATCATTTAAGGCCCTATTTATTGCAAGTCAAGGGTAAAGCCAGAATTACTTTTGACTTTCAAGGTACAGAAGTCAATAAGTTTTCCTTTGGTTGATGCTACTTTTAGTTGGATTCTTTTATACTTTCAATCAAAATAGTCCCATCTGATAAACATGGAATGATGGCGAACAGCTGGTTTAAGAGTCAAACAACATGGGTTCAGGACTTGGTGTGGGTACCCTTGCATGGGGCAGGCAGTCTCCTGTGACTTAGCCCATGCCTTCAAGTAAGTAAATAAGTAAGTAATAATAATAATAATAAATAACAGTAATAAACCCTCCCTATCCATCTTAAAAGGTTCATTTGATAATTGACAGAGATCATGAATGTAAAATTTTGTAGCCTCGATGGGCTTCAAGGATTTCAGTAACTAAGAGCTGCACGTTGTTTTCTGAGTTGCAGCTCCTTAAGATGCCAGCTTGGAAAGGAAGATCAAACAAGCCTTCTTAGGCATTCAGCAATATTTGCAGATGTACTCCTTGAGGTTTAGACTGGTTGATGTTAAAGGGACCTTAAAAAGAGGAGCAAGAAACATATAATTCAACGAGTTCACAGGGCCCGAGTTCTTACCATGTTCAGGGCACATGCATTATTGCACTGAAGCCTTATAGGCACTCAGTACGCCTCTGAGACAGGTCCTCTTTGCACAGAGTGCCAGCTTAATACCAGTCATGAAAGAGAATGCACAGTATATGAAGGAGATTGGAATTCACTGACTTACCCTTTGTACCCCACCCCACTGGCTTAGATAGAGGGGAAAGATCCAGCCCTCTGGTTTTCTAATATTACTGAAAACCTCTTTGTGAATTATTGGCTTGTCAGAGTACAATAATTCAAAAGTGAAGAATGTTTGGAGCATAATTATTTCCAAGCCCAGGAAAAACTATACTACTTCACCCTTTCATGTGCCAACCAGTCCCCAGAAAGAGGTTGCTGGGATACCCAGAGAGGCTCACCTGCTGGGTGAGGAGGTTGCACATCTCCTGGAGCAGCACTGTGAGCCTCCCTGGACGGCGGTAGCACTTGCACGTAACCCAAATCAGACAGACCACGTGGAGCAGGGGCTGCAGCCGGGGCTTCACTTTGGGAAACTCCACACTTTCCAGGGCCTCCAGGTGGCCTTGGAGAGGTAACAGGTGCGAGTAGATGTCTTGGGCCTCCCTCAGAGCTGGAAGGAAATGGAGCTGTCACCAGTCCCTGCTTGAGGCACCTTCCGCCTGGTGGAGCCCTAGTACCTGGGGAGTGGAGGATCTGCAAAGGAACAACTGCAGCTCCTTCCTGCACTGAGAAAGCAGACAGGAGGCTGGTTCCAGAAAATATTCTGGCTCTTATGCAGAAATATGGAAATCTAGAGACCTCTGAACAAGTAGAATAAAGGTCTGAAGCATTTGTTTCTGACACTGCTCTATTTGGACTTTTTCTTCCCGGCTGTCCCATATTATTCTGATGCTTATGTATGTAGTAGACCCTCCCTCTGATAAATACTTGCTGATTACTTTAATACCAATATATCCAACAGAATAGCAAATTGAGGCCTAGGGACCAGATTTAGAATCAGAAAGACCTACCTGCAAGTGCTGGTACACTTAGCAGTTATATGTTGAACATATACACTGGACATATTGAACACCTCTAAGTCTTACAAATGGGCTGATCAGTAGGTAATTTTAAGGATCTCATGAAGGGAGAACTGCAATGCTGGACCACTGTAGATGTTTCCTAAGTGTAGACTCTTAAATAAATATTTGTAAATAAAAAATATTATTTGAGTCTTATATAGAAGAAGTCACAGACAATAAAGAGCCAGGAAAACCACCTATCATCTCTGTGAACACAGCCAAGGCAAGAGAAGGACCTTAACAAATCACCTTAGTAATCAAGAGGGAAAAGCAGGAAACCAGCAGTACTGGGTACTAATAGCTGCCTAACAACTCAGAGGAAATGTGAAAGTCCATTTGGGCAAACAGAACTGGAATGGAGCATGTGTACAGTGGTTCTTAGGCAAATGATCAGTCCATATCACGTGAGGGCAGATGGTCTTGAGGCACAGCATTCATCCTAAAGGAAACTCAAAATATCTCCTATTTACTATCATTTCCAATATGCCAGGAATTACTCTAACCAGTAGACATATCCATCCCATCTCACATAGAGCTTTGTGAGACAGTTTTGTAAGTGAAGACACAGACTTTCTTAACTTGCCTACACTCATTCTGTGAATCGATTAGTCCTGTCCAGCCAAGAAAAATGAAGGTTACCCCAAGTTTATTATTTTGAACCCCTGGCTTCAAGACTGTGAGGCTCAGGCGACACAGGAACATGTTAATGTGTATGTTTGTGTTTTATACCCCAAATGGGTTTACAGGAAGTGGTATGTGAATTGAAATTCAAATGTCATGGTGAACTGATTAGAGCAGTAGTCTCAAGCAGGAATGTGGCGGTGATGGTGAGTGTCAGGATCACCGAGCTGGGCTGGGGAATTTCCAGACCCAACAGCCATTCTGTCCAGCACATGCTCTGGCTTCTTACGGGCAGTGAAGGGGAAAGGTCTGGGACCACCACGCTAACAGAGAGTTCTATGATACCGTTTGGATGCATTAAAAAATCTTTTTTAATCACACCAATAATCACCCTTTTAGGAGCATAATATTTGAGGGAACACAGAAGGCTGTAGTCCAAGCAAGGTGCAATCATCCTGCCTTGGAAGGCTAATTTAGAGAGAGAGACAGGGTCTCACTAACTTGCCCTGGCTGGTCTTGTACTTGTGATTCCTCTCCTTAGCCTCAGGAGTATCTGGGGTTACAGGAATGCACCAGTACACCTGGAACCAACTGTTTCTAAATTTGTAGTGATTTTTATTGTTGTATTGCTATTTTTTAAATAGTATTTTTTACTGTTAGTTGGTTGAATCCACAAAGGTATCTCTTTGACAGAAAGGACCAGCTGAAAACATAAGCACAGTGATAACCCAGGAGTTTGCTGCTAATCTTTAATAGCAGGCTCTTCAGCGGTGAATGCCTTTATAGGTGGCATTTGCCAATTTTTGTGGGGTGAATATTTCCAGTGCTTGTAAGCTATCAATTTGACTTCCCTGAGTGTTGCTTGGGAGGATGAAGAAGGGCTGATTGAGAAGATCTGCATGTTTGTGCTCCAGGAGCTGGGAAACCTGGCCGAGCTGGCTGCAAGGCAGCACCAGACCCCGACTTCTTCCCCACACGGATCCGCCTGCAAACACGCCTGACCGCTACCCTGGTCCGTGTGCCCTCCAAAGTCAGCTGGGAAACTTAATAGTCAGTGTGATGGTATCAGGTGATGGAGTCTTCAAGAGGTGCTTAGGCCGTGAAGACTGCTCTCTGGTGAATGTGATTCAGACGGTGTAAAAGAGGGTCCCTGCAGCGTTCAGCTAGCCAGCCCTTGCTGTTGGGAACAACTGAAGCTGGAAAATGACCCACATATGAACTTACCAAGGTAACAAAGAGCACCTGGGTCAACCACGTGAAAACGCTCCTACAGCCCAGAAAAACAAGAGGCTCCTAAACAAGCCAGGCCTGGGTTGCTGGGCAGAGGGGCTGAAATTGACGTCATCCTTGCCGGTATATAAATAAACAGGCAGCATTGGTTGAGCAGTTCCTTTCCTCCCATCAGGAGGATAAGGGCTCCACCTGACCCCAGCTTTGTCTCCTTATTTTTCTCATCCTCTCGGGGTCCTTCACCCCAAGAACCTCAGGAGCTGCCTGGGTCGCAGCACCTTTCATCTTAACCCCCCCACAGTGCTTTTCCCCTTTAAACCCTTCTGAGTTTTTGACCTTGGTCTTTCCAGCTTCCAAAATAGTGAGAAATGAATTTCTGTGCCTTTTAAATTGCCCAGCCTGAGGTAGTCTGCAATAGCAACACAGGTGGACTAATAAAACTGGACACCAGGCTGTACTATGCCAGCCACCATCCCCTGGTAGTCAGGGAGGAGCCTTCCCTAATAAGTCTTTCTTGCCCTGTTCTTTCTTCCCAAGGGCACAGTTCCTTGCTGTTTTATCACATATTCAAGTATACTTCTTACAATCTCATTCCCTTACATTTTCCTCCATCCATCCATCCATCCATCCATCCATCCATCCATCCATTCATTTATTTATTTACTGCGACAGGGTCTTGCTAAGCAGTTCAGGCTGGCCTTAAACTCAATTTATAACCCAGGCTGGTCTTCACCTCACAATGATCCTCCTGCCTCAGCCTCCCCAGTGCTGGGATTATAGGCACGGGCCACCATGCCCAGCTTTCCTTCCCCTTTTTAAACTTCCTTCTTTTTCACTGTTTTCCAGTTCATGCTAATTCAGAAATATTCCTTCTCCTCTCTCTTTTCAGTGCATCACTGAGTCAAGGAATTATCCTGATCACAACTAATAGAAATAATATACATAGTATATCTATTCAGGATAGAGAAAACCAGATGCTCTGAAATTAAATTAGAAATGATAAAAGTCAGTAAATAGCCTTTGAAATCTTTTTATTCTTACTAGATAGAGCCTGCCAAAATTTCTGACCAAGTCTCTACCTAACACCTCTAATCAAATTTTCTTTTCCTCCATCATCAGAATTGAATTACACACCTAAAGGGTTTCTACTACTACAGTAGTGTTTATTGGCACTATTATAATGATATTTCATTACATTGCCAGTGTATACTTTACTGAAAAGAACTTTTTGAAGCTGGCTTAGGGAAACAAATCTCTCACAAGTATTAATCTATATGAACAATCAGCTTCTTAATCTACTAATGTAAAAAACAGGTGGGACACTAAATAACTGACTTCTAATGTAGTTTTACTACATTTTGTTTTCTATTTCAGAGCTTCAAATTTCAGGCATTTGTATATTTCCACCCTGAA